>JADBJO010007841.1:76040-86040 GCA_016801955.1 Conus betulinus
AGGATGGAGGTGGGATGATGAATGACTTCGTGTGTTAGGTTGCCGCTCCCCCATGCACCCTACCACCCCCCCCCCCCCCCCCCCCCCCCCTTTTCCTGCCCAGACAGTTGCCCTTCCTTTTGCTACCTTTCTCATACCCCTATTCATCCGGCCCTGTACCCAACTCTCTCCCACACTTACCCATCCTCTTCCTGCTCCCCGCCCCCCCACACCCCATTCCCCCATTCCCCTCTCCTTCTGCATCCTCCTCTTCCTTGCCCTGCTCTTTTCTTTGACCACGCATAGTTTGTGGGTCACACTCCACACAATTAAGAACACTAGCCCCATACTGAGCCATGTACGCGTTTGGAGACACACAGTTGTCATAAAGCTGGATGAAAAGCAGGTGTCAGTTCTCCATGAAAAACATTCCCAACAATCATGTCATTTATTTGTTAGGATCTGAAGTGTTGCTATTGCTCACAGTCAATGAATACACTAACATTTCATTTGTGCTCTGCGCTGGGGAAACTTGACAACTAAAATCTTTTCTTCTCTTCTTTTTCTTCTTCTTCTTCTTCTTCTTCTTCTTCTTCTCCTCCTCCTCCTCCTCCTCCTCCTCCTCCTCTTCTTCTTCTTCTTCTTCTTCTTCTTCTTCTTCTTCTTGTCCTCCTCCTCCTCCCTCATCTTGTTCTTGTTCATCTTTTTCTCCCCACTCTCCTCCTCTCTCCTTCTTCTTCTTCTTTTTTCTTCTTCTTCTTCTTCTTCTCTTCTTTTCTTTCTTTCTTCTTTCTTTCTTTCTTCTTCTTCTTCTTCTTCTTTCTTCTTCTTCTTCTTCTTTCTCCTCATCTCTCCTCCTCCTCCTCCTCCTCCTCTCACCTCCACCTCCTCTGTGATGAAACGTTTGACAAACCCATCTGATTGATCCCACTCAGACCCCAAACCAAAGAATAGATTTCAAATCTATGCCCACTCTCCCCTCTATCCCCCCCCCCCCCCTTTCTCTCTCTTAGAACTGCGTGAGCCGCCCGACTTAACAAGATCTCTTAAAAGAGAAAGATTAGGTCACGGAAGCGTGTGATGCAATGCGTTTCTTTATTCTGGGTCCTCTCCTCCTTTCCCCTTTCAACCCTCCCTCATTCCCACACAGAGCACTTGACAGGGCAGGAAAATTTACACTGCATTGTAACAATTCCCCCCTCCCCCCACCCCCCCCCCCCACCCCCGGCTCACCCCCCCCCCTCCCCTTCCTGGAACTATCTTCACCCCTCCCCTCCTATCCTGTGACACAAAGGCACGTTGCCGCTCCCTCCTTCTCCCCCCCCCCCCCCCTCTTTCATAGCCACCTGTCTACATGCTGCAGACCTCTGGTAAATGATGTCAATGTGTCCCCCCCCTCCCCCCTGATGGTCTAAATTAGCATTGCAATGCAATGGGTGATGAATCAGTACTATCAGCCAGGGATGGCAGAGGACATAAAGAAATACATCGATTCTTGCCCCCTGTGCCAACACTGGTCATCCAGCCAAGGGAGCGATTCATCCCCAAGCCAGCCTGACAATCCAGACACAGGCCAACAGGAGCCAAATAATGTATTCCGAGGCTCCATCGGTGTCTTGGCAACCCCAGAGCTAGTGCCAAAAGCATAATGGACTATGATTGGGATGGACTGTCAAGTAAGAGCTTCTCTCAATAGAATTTTTTTCGGGGGGCATATGTAATGAAACATTTGACAAACCCATCCAATTGGTCCCACTCAAACCCCAAACCAAAGAATAAATTTCAAATCTATGCCCACTCTCCCCTCTCAACCCCCCTCCCCTTTCTCTCTCTTAGAATGGCGTGAGCTGCCCACTTAACATGATCTCTTACAAGAGAAAGATTACATCACAGGAGCGCGTGATGCATTCGTTATTCTGGGTCCACCTCCTTCCCCTTTCAACCCTCCCTCACTCCCACATGGGACGCATGATGCCACAGGAAAATTTACATTGCATTTCCCATCTCACTCCCTCCCCCCTTCCCCAGCACTATCTTCACACATACACACCCCTCCTATCCCATGACACAAAGGCAAGTTGCTGCTCCCTCCTTCCGACCTTTGATCTGAGTGCAAAGCGATGGTGAAGTTCAAACACTTTCCAAGACAAATGATGGTAGGAGTAGATCCCTCCCCTCTCTCACTCTCGGTGTTTGACTGACACCTTGTCAGCCAGATCAGAAACCTGATTTGGCAGTTTAGAATACATATACCAGACACATAAGGTCGCAGCTTCACTGACCTCTCAAGACTGCTTGTAGATCAGAACAGTGAAAGACGAAGGGATGACCAGAGAGAAGGTCTGATAACCTATTTCTTGATCCCAAGTCAAATCACTGATTCATCCCAGGAAACATGAGTTGAAACTATGTTTTACATTTTGAATCTATGCATTGACTTTGTGTATGCCATGTGGGTTAACATTTTAACTTTGTACAAATATTTGGTGATATTTATCAAACTGATGAATGATTATTCTGTGTTGTAGTTTGCTTGTCATCATATGGCAAAAGCTCCCACACTGTAGTTATGATTCTTTGTTGATAATTGGACCACTATTCCTTGTGCTCAACTTGACTTTTGCCAGTATACAATTCCTTCTGTTAAGATGATAACTGAATGATAAATTTAGATCGGAAGAACAGTATGCCTGTGCTAGGTTAAATACTGCTACACTGATTTATAAATACTGGTGATGGTTGGAATGATTTGTAGTGTATGACTTTAAGTCTAAAACCACATGTGTACTTGGACTAAGTGTAGCCCAAGTTAATGTGATTTAATTCATGAGAAACATGGAAGAGTTATTTTACTGAAAGTGTGTAGCATTGTATTACTGTCTCCTACCTTTTGTATGCTTAATTCAGCTTTTAAACAAAAGTGGAGAGTGATAGTTACATAGAAACTTTACCTCAGAGAAAAAATTTGCTGGCTGAGTTCTCACACCTCTTCTGAAAGATAAAAAGGTAAATGTGTAAGCTTGACATACCAGCCACTCAGCTTCTACCTACAGGCCAAGGTCTCATTATTGCAGAACTGGGATCATGGTCACACTACAAACTGTGGCTAAACCATACTCTGTGGCTATGCCAGATACCAGGGCTATGCCAGACACCATGGCTACACTTTAAACCAGGGCTATGCTACAACCACTTGGCAAGACTGATTGTGAAGATGCACCACAGCCCAGCCATACAGCAGGTCTACACAGGAGGAACAGTCATCAGCTACAGGAGAGATCAACTGCCCCTTCCAATAAAAGATAAGCTATTAATCCCCCTGGACTCAAATCCATCAGACCCTTACCCTCACTTTATGATGAAACAGTGAGAACCTGTCTATGAGTACCACTTTGGCTACTGCAATGAGTGTACACAAGTGAAGTGGATGTGTAATAAAGTATGCATTCAGAGTAATGTAGACAGGCCCACTGTATTTCAACTTAAGTGGCTGCACGGAGTGTAAGCAAGTAAAGTGGGAGTGAGGAAGGGCTATTCATTGTTGTGGTTCAATGAGAACTACAATTAGCCTATTGAACAGACATGTATATACTTACCTGTGCGTAAGCAAGTAAAGTTGATGGGTGAAATTGCACTTAACTTGTGTCAGTTCTCTGTTATTCAATCAAATGTTGAATGCTTGAACTTTTCTCTTCAATTCTGTCTCTCAGGGCTACAAGTACTTTTTTTAAGAGTACAGGCCTAAGGACACTTACTTCAGAGCCATTGAAAAGTATTTTAACAGTACCCGGAACAAATAAAAATTTCTTACAAAGACTAGTACTGGAAAGTTGTTCTTCTACCACTAATAAGAGAGAGGGTGGAAGTGAAATGTTAAGATAATTCTCATAGAGAAATTATTCCAAGTCCTTCCCCTACAGGACCCACCTTCCACTCATCCATCTCTCATCACACCTCCTTCTTCTTCATCTTCTTCTTCTTCTTCTGAAAGAATTCCGAAATTCACAACCCATGAGATTTTTGCGCATTGGGCCGCTTTTCAGTGGTCACATCTAAAACACAGCATCAGTATGAATGTATTTTAATGTTCATGTCATCCATCCCACAGCCACATGATTGAGGGCCGACAGACGGAGTTGACGGTAACATGTGCGAAGTATTTTCGATGCATGCGTTCACAGAAAAGCAGCTCGGTTTTAAAGGTCTTCTTTGAAGGACTAGGAGTGGGCTGTTGTCTGTGTAGGTGTTAACTCCTGAGCGAAACTTTTGTCCATCATGGCTCTTTCCAGTAAGTATTGGAACCCAAGAGCTTAAAATAAGGATATGACGTCTTACCTACCACACTCACCAGGCCCCTAAAATGGTTCTGGATTACCTGATGTCTGATAACGATGTTATGGCAAATACTAATGACTTCTGGGACTGAGAAGAAAAAACTGGTATATTCTAACAGTAAACAAGTGGGGTAGTTTTTCCTCCCATAAGGAAACCTAACACAGAGTAACTTTTATTCAAGACTGGCACAGCCTTTTAAACTTGAATAAAGTCAGACAAATGCAAAAACGAACAATCTAATAGTGGGGGGAAACAAGCGCAGGCCAACAACTAAATTGTCTTCATAGTAATGACTTGGCAAAACTTTGGACTTAAAGGGGGGAGGGGGGGGGGGGGGGGGGGGGGGGCAGGAGGTTGAAGATGTAAAAACTGGGAACTTGAAATTAAGAAAATATATCAGATATGAAAACTCATCACTGGCTGCATAAGGGAACCATCGCAATCCCTTTTAAAGGCAGATATATTTGTATTGCCTGCTCTGAGCAAAAAACTACCCACTTGTTTACCGTTTGTTGTTTACTGTTCCCTGCCTCATTTCATTTCCAATTTGGTCTATTTCTAGATTTGTTTGCTTCAATAAGTTAGTTAGTTGTGATGATTGTCAACAGCAGCAGAGTTGCATAGTTTGTTTTTTTTCATGCATTGATAACACACAAGTCCACAAGCAGGCAGACAGACAGACAGTCAGACAGACAGGGGAAACAGAGACAGAGAAACAGAGACAGACAGACAGATGGTCAGAGCGCACATGTGAGAGAGAGAGAGAGACACTTTGACACTTTGATATTTTGTTGTCATTACCAAAGAGGTCTTTTGACAAGGGGGGAGAGGTAAGGGAACAAAAACATTTCCCTCTTCCTTTCCTGCAAACAAATAGTATACTTTCATTCCTAGTGTGTATCAAATCCAAAGTTAGCAAAAACAAATGAATTCGTAACATTTCGTCATGTCCTCACCTCACGCACAGGAGTAATGCAGTAAAGTTAAAAAACAAAAAAAAAAAAAACAAAAAAAAAACTTAAGACTGACTCAACCATCCACTCAATCAAATGATGACATTGTATTTTACTGATCTCTTCAACATGCTCGACCATCCACTCAATTAAATGATGACATTGTATTTTACTGATCTCTTCAACATGCAATGAATGATAATATTCATTCAGATATCTCTTATAATGTATTATCTTAAATTTCACTACCCTTCATCTGTCTAATTTTCAATGCTTCCGTGATGAATTTCAAAACTGATTTAATTACAAGTTCATCATCTGATGATAACACACCAGCGACATTTTGTCTTTTTGCTATATCTAACTGGAAAAATGAACAATTTGTCCGCACTTCATTATAAGCAGTACAGTGGAACAGAAAGTGTTCTTCATCATCGATAATGTGCCTACATGCAGGACAAGGAGATTCTGTGGATGTTTCACATTCAAACCATCTTTTGTTTGCATTAAAACATAAAGTTCTCAACCTAAATCTTGCGTAATTTATTCTGTGCCATTTATCTGTTATGACATTGAGAAACTTTTCAGAAGAATGGAACACATTCTTAAATGAAAAAACCAGCGATATTTTCTTTACTTTCCATATCTGAGTGCCAATTCTGTTTAAAAGAACAAATAAGCCTGTCTTTGAATTCCGCAATGAACTGTTGCTCATTTCCTACTTCCTGGGTCATCCACTATTCCAAAAACCTGTTCTGAAAGGACTTTCTTTACTTTATAAGCCCAGTTTTCTTTACCCTTTTCCATTTCTAGAAGCATCATGTCATAGGCTTGCCTGCTCAAATGGGACTGGGGTAGCTTCAAGATCTTCAGCCAGTACTTAATACATTTCACAAATGTACTTATATACAAAGGGTATCTGCCCATTTCTCCATATAAAACGGTGTTGGATGAATGAATAGGTACTTGAAGGAAATGCTTCATAGCATACATATGTACCTTTTCCATCTGCGAATTTTCATGTAAGCCCCAAATTTCAGCTGCATAAGTAAGAAGAGGTTTTATCTGTGTATCAAACATTTTCCAAAATATACCACAGTCAGTAATTCAGTTTTCTCAGGGATTTCAGAATTTCAATAGTACCTTTTTTCCCTTTCATCAGATATTCTTTCCATGCGTAACGGAAAGTTAATTTTGTTGAAAATATCATTTTAAGATATTTATATGAATGAAACTACTTGAACATCTGTATTTTCCATAAGACCATTTTTTCATACACTGATAGGTGGCCACCCATTCTAAAGACCACTATATTCGTCTTATCCAAGTTAACTGATAAACCTAAGTGGTCTGCTTCTTCTTCAATACATTTAGTTGGTTTTGCAAACCTACAACTGTCCGGACAGAAGAAGAAACATCATCAGCATACAGTAGCAAAACTAATTCAACTGCTCCAGGTATCATCTGGATACTATGTCTTCCTTTGTGGAACAATTCCACTGCCAGTTCGTTTATGAAAAAAAGAAAACAACTGTGGACTTAACAAGCATCCTTGTTTTACTCCATTTGGACAATCAATATAATCTGAATACTCACTCTTCACACGCACACATGCAAGCACTGAGTTGTAGACCCCTCTAATAGCCATGTACAATTTACTATTAACACCACTTTTTACGGAGTACATTCCACAGAGCATTCCGATTTACCGAGTCAAAGGCCTTCTTAAAATCTACAAATGCAATGTAGAGCTTTGATTTGCAGAGTAGATGTTTCTGAATCAAAGAATATAGTGTAAATATATGGTCTATGGTGCTGTAACTGGTTCTAAAACCTGCTTGTTCTTCCAGGGGGAGAGGAGAGAGAGAGAGAGAGAGAGAGGGGGGGGGGGGGACTGGTATTCTAGTCTAGCCAACAGCTTGACAGAATCTGGCTGTCAACCTCTCAAAGATGACAGAACATGGGAAGTTGTTGGTACATATGCTAATGATCTCATCGAGCAGCTTACTGTTCCTGACAAGGACAGAGGGCTGGAGTCCTAACGTTCAAGGCACAGGCAGCGAAAAAAAGAGTTTCGGTGGGATCTGGTGGAAGAGGTAGAAAAAGAACATTCATGGCTTTAAATTTCTCAAATTCAGACCAGGCGACTGGTATTCAAGTGTTGAAGACACCTGGCACAAGCCCACTGAACCTTGAGGTGCCCTTGATCCCCGTAGAGGTACAGGTGACCTCCAGGCAGTGCAAAAATAAGGCATGTCCTTGCTGCAGCTGGGCTACCTGAGAAGATGGACCTGAAGGCTTTGAATAACTGCAGGAGTGGGGGCTTTTTCTCTGAAGACCTTCTGCAGTGTAGCCGTCCCCAAAGTTTCTTTTCTACCCTCTATTTCAGATGGTTTGTAACATGTGTAATGTCAGCCTTCTATCGTGGGCCAGGACTTAAACGTGATCTGTATCCACGTGTGTGTGGTGGAGATTTGACTGTTTGTTGTGATGCTGACGACTTTTTTTTTCCAGTAACCGACCTTTTTCAGCTGGTTATAAGATGTGCAGTTGGAAACCACAAATACTCTCCGACTGATCATCTTGTAAGTAAGTGGAAAGCATTTTTTTCTTCAGAATGTGTATGTATGCTTGTTTGTCTGTGTGCGTGCATGCATGTATGTTTATTCATTATTTTCATTATTTATCTATTGGTTTATTTACTTGCTTGTTTATTTATTTATCACCTCCCTTTCATCTTTAAATGAATCTTCTACCTTACGCTCAAATATTTCTCCTGTATAGATTACTCTTGTCGATTTTATTTTTTATGCAACTTATCTCTTATAGAACTTTCTTTCCATTGTTTCTAGCCCTCAGTAAGGATGACGTTGGATTCTAGTTTGTAGCCCACACCATCACAGTCATAGGTGGTAATATTTCATTTGATGTCGAGGTAAAACCGACACATGCACAATCACCGGGGTTCCACTAATGAGTCTGAATCAGCGGAAAAGTCGATTCTGGACAGACAACACAAATGATTCTGTTTCCAGACGGACTTTGATGATACTAATATGCTTAAAATTGAGAATGTAATGTGTACATTCTTACGTCCCCCCCCCCCCCCCCCCCCCTTCCCCTTTTTATTTATTCCCGCTTTCTTTCTGCCATCCACCTTCACCCCCACCCAGCCCTCCCCCACTATTCCCACCAATTTTTATTTCAATTATCTTTGCAGAGCCATGGTTTTAATGAAGAAAGATTTGTTAGCTTCCGATTGTTCCTCCTCTTCCCCCTCCCCACCAACATTTTATTCAGCATGTTGTTGTTTGGCCAATCAATGGTAGTTTGTATCTCTTAGGATATCCAGGTAAAGTCTCTTCTTAGCCGCTGTCGAAACTGATGTGACCGACATCGCTTGCGTTATTGAACAGTTGAGCTGACTACGTTGACTTTTGACACCTTTTTTTTTTTTTTTAACAGTATGTCCTTAAATGGATTCTCAAGCATAGGTTCAAATATTTTTCTCTGAACCCATTGCTCATTTGCTGACTGATTTCACGTTTTTTTTTTTTTTTTTTTTCTTTGCTCCAGCATACGGCGGCATTGGTTACTGGCTCTTTTGCTCTGTTTATTTGCTTCCACCTATTTAGTCGCTGCCATTCGGGTTGTGATCCCATTTGATCTATGAGAGGGATTCACTGGGACACACACATCCACAGCTTCAGCGGCGGTGCTCAGCTTCAGCTTGTGTATGAGCTACCTGAGGGCCAGCAACCTGATCTCCCTGACTGTCACCTTCTGCCCTATGACTACCTGAGGGCCAGCAACCTGATCTCTCTCTCTGACTGACTACCCTATGACTACCTGAGGGTCAGCAACCTGATCTCTCTGACTGACCTACCCTATGACTACCTGAGGGCCAGCAACCTGATCTCCCTGACTGACCTTCTACCCTATGACTACCTGAGGGTCAGCAACTGACTGATCTCCCTGACTGTCACCTTCTGCCCTATGACTACCTGAGGGTCAGCAACTTGATCTCTCTGACTGACCTTCTACCCTATGACTACCTGAGGGCCAGCAACCTGATCTCCCTGACTGTCACCTTCTGCCCTATGACTACCTGAGGGGCAGCAACCTGATCTCCCTTGGTGTCACCCTCTACCCTACAGGCAGATTCAGGGGGGGTCTCTGTGTGTGTGTGTGTGGGGGGGGGGGGGGGGGGGGGGGGCTCTAAAATTCGAAATTTCGAATTTGTATTTCTAATCCTTTTTTCATATTGTCAAAATGATATCACATAAATATTACACTTTCTACAGCATGGTTGTTTTCCGATCTCTACCCCCCCCCCCCCCCCCCCCACCCCCGACCTCCTGTACAGAAACGAATAGTTAGTTACAGTCATGCTTCCCCATCCGTCCGGCCTTGGACATACTTCACCAGCTCCGGATGTCCAGCCTAGTTTCTTCTCCTTTGCTGGTTGGGAAGTCCCCCCACACACACACACACACACCCCTGCCTCCCCCACTCCCTCCCTGTGCGACCAGCTGTTCTGGAGGGGCGGGTGTGAAGGGGGACTGCCCATGGCTAGATCTATACAGGGATGGATATATATTCACAACACATATAATTCTCCTCAAAATAGCGCCGGCACATTTTTGTATACAGCAGTCAGATGGGAACAGTTGTCAAGTTTGATTTGATTGTGGGACAGAGAGGCCCAGATACTGCATTAGGCACACGGTTTC
>JADBJO010007841.1:91040-98540 GCA_016801955.1 Conus betulinus
AAAAAAAAACAAAACAAACAAACCAATACAAAACAAAACAAACAAAAAACCCAACAGACAAACAAAAATAAAACAAACAAAATAAAACGAAACAAAACACACAATACGTTTCCACTTCTTTGGTCTTGTTCAGGCAGGACACAAAACAAAAGAAAAAAAAAAAAAAAAAAAGAAAAAGAAAAGAGAAGAGACAATGAAAACGAACGAGCAATCACCAGCCACTGTGGCGAAGTGGTTTGCGTCGTGGACTCCCGACTGGGAGGTCTTGTGTTCGATTCCCTTCAGAGTCATGTGGGATTTTTCTATTCTGATTGGCTCCTACCCAGAGTTCAGTTTGCGACGGGCTCAGTTGGGAAGACTGGGATCACACAATCGAGTTTCATCCACTTAATGGATGCGTCTCTGAGAGTGTTGCTCAAATTTCCCTGACCAACATTGCAGGTGTCTGTATGTATCTCTCGGGCCTTCTTGACGCCGGGATATATTATGAAAGAAAGCGTAGAGTACAGCCCTGTCACGCAGTCTCAGACCGGAATGGAAATCTGTATCATCATCTTAATCATCCTCATTCTCATCGATCAGCATGAAAAAAGTCTCGAATTGTGGCCCTTCATGCCCTGTTCTCATGGTGATCTCAGTTTCGATGTCTCTGCACGTCTGTGGCCTTGTTTGGTTCCGTCGGGGTCGCCGGTATTGGTGAGTCCATGGGGGCTGTCGTTGGACGGACGTGGTGGCGCCCTTCGAAGGGAGAACTCACTGACGCTGGCTCCGCGACTAAGCAATTATTGTCGTCAGTAGGGGGCTTAGTAGGTGGTGTCCTGCATAAGTTGGATCAGAACAGGCGCCACTGAACACCACCAAAGTGACTTGGCAGCAGTGCAGTGTCTCCTCTGGTGGGTTGCCTCTTGACGACTTGATATTGACTGCTCCCTGTGGATTGACGGTGCCGGTTCTGCAGCGGGACTGACCGGTCTGTGGCTGTGGACGGGGTGTCGGACTGAGCGGCGTGGGTTTCATGCCACTGAGGTGGCACGGAAAAATGGGACAGCACCCCAAAAAAAAAAAAAAAAACAACAACAACAACAACAACAACAACAAAAAAAACAAACAAAAGCAAAAAAAAAAACGACACAAACAAAAAAAACCAACAAACAGTCACTTATCTACTCAAATTGGGCGCAAAAAAAAATGAATGTGGAATGAAAAAGGCTGGGAGGAAGGAGACAACTCGAACGAAGATAATAATGATAATGATAATCATAATGATGATGAAGATAATAACAATAATAATGATAATGACACTACAAAAATAATACTTACAGCGAAGATGATGATAAAGAACATCAGAACCTAATAATGTAGAGAGGATTACTACCACTTTTAGTAATGATATGATAAGACCTCTGGATGCCAAAGAAGGGAAGCGACACTTTAACGATCGGTCTTCATAGGAATGATGAGAGAAAACAGGATACAAAAAGACTGTTGAAGGCTTCTGCCAGTCTTCGCCACGGGAGCAGTGAGTCAGAATTGGCATCACGATTTTCCTCGATCACAACCCTAACAGAGAGCTGGGACTTACATGATGTCGGACATAAACACTTCACAGCAGACTCCAGGAAAATAGCGTTCAGAGATGTGTCTCACCTGATGCTGTTTTTTGAGTGATTAAACATATTTTTTCATCTGATTTAAGATTTTAATTACGGAAGATAGATTCTAACTATAAATTCCAACGTGTTTTCAGAATTTGTTTTTGTGTGTGTGTGTGTGTGTGTGTGTGTGTGTGTGTGTGTGTGTGTGTGTGTGTGTGTGTGTAAAAGAGCGAAAAGAAAGGTGTTCATGGGCCTTTTGAAGAGAACTAAAGGGAAGAAACTTCAATTCATTCCCTCTGCATTCTCTTTGACTGGCTATTGTCCCTTGATTCAACGCCTTCTTCCATGCGCTCAACTCTGAAGCGATCTGAAGCGATCAAAGCTGAGTGCATTTTCGTTATTTTTTGTTCGTTTTTGTTTCACCTGAAGAAGACCTAAGAGGTCTTGTGACTCGTTTGTCCACGTTTCTCTGGGCGGTTCGCTGACATTTATTTGAGATTTGTTAAGATTTCCGCCTGCAGTCGTCTCACTTTTGCAACTAGACCTATTGTCCCTTGGTTCCTACATCTACCATCATCTGTCTTCTGCACTTCCTAACACCCCACACTATTACATTGTTAACCCGTCCATCATTTAAAAGAATTAAACTGGAGTCAAGAATATTTTCTACAAACTTGTTACATATTACACTCGAAAAAAAAACAGAGTACCAAAAAGGCGCACGTGCATCAAAATCTCAGAATATCATATCGCATTTTTTTTCTGTTTCAAATGAGTGATTTAAAAGCAGTCTGTGTTAATTTCTCATGGACCGGAAAGCTATACAGATGTTATGTTGATTTTGACGGAGCACCAATCGCAACCACTCCTTCGTATTTTGAGGCAGGCGAATGTGAATGATATGAATGAAAATTCATTAGTCGCATCTGATCTGTATAGCACACTAGCGCTTACACGCTTTGACCCCGTCTCGCTCCCGGGAGTTTGTCGTGTAGTGTTCCGATGTCCAGTTTTGCGTCTTGTGGACGAAACTTGCGACACAACGCAGTGCGTCACGTGATCGCCGACCCGACGTTGCTGTTTGTAGGACACCAAGGATACTTGCTGTTTGTAGGACACCAAGGATACTTGATACCAAATTTGGTGCCGATCGGCCTAAAACTGTGGCCGTGTAGTGTTCCGATGTTCAGTTTTGCGTCTGTGGACGCAAATTGCATCACGATGCAATGCGTCACGTGATCACCGACCCGACGTTGCTGTTTGTAGGACACCAAGGATACTTGATACCAAATTTGGTGGCGATCGGCCTAAAACTGTGGCCGTGTTCAACCGAGCAGACAGACAGACAAACTGAGCTTTATAATAGATGATTGCACTAGTTAATTAAGTGTCCACATTAAATAATGGTGGGTGATGCTAAATTTGAATATTAGTAAGCTTTCGTTGATCGATATTTCGCGATTAAATGCTAAAATACTACAGTTTTCCAGCAATAGATCATATTCGATAGCAAAAAGAAGAGAAAGAAAAAGATAAAGAAAAGAGAAAAAGAAGAAGTTGGTTTGGTATTTTACTGAAGATTTTTTTTTAAAAATCATCATCTAAAACTTTCCTCATTCCTGGGACACCTTAGTAAAGCCAAGAAAACTTTGATGCCAGATTATTTTACATCAACTGTTAGACCTTGTCTGGTTTTCAATCGTCAGGTCAGTTTTGCACTGACTTGACTGTTCCAGTTTCTGATTGGGCCACTTCTAATCTATGTTCTTCGATGGGTGTTTTATTTTTAAGACTTTCGTGCCGAGTTGAGCTGATTTGACAAATGCCAGCTACGGGCTCAAGCCAATCTCTAGTGCTAGATGTGGGACTGTAGACACAGTGAAAAGGCTCGTCAGAGAGTCAACAGAATGAGTCAGGAGATTGAAGAAAACATTTGCACTGGCTGAATAGTTCTGTGTCTTGTCAACAGACGACTGGGAAAGAAAGCTGGTTCGAAAGACTGAAAAAACAAAAGTGACGTAAACATCGATAGTGACGTGTTACTGTTCGCGTTGCAGAAATCTTGGTGCCTGTGGTGGCCAAAAAAAATGGAAAATTTATTTATGAAAGGTTTGAAGACAGCGACAAGTGGAGTCTTGGAAACTGTCCTTTCAACAACCAAAGACAATTCGCAGCAAACGCAAACGTCTAACCTGCAACTTCGACCACACTGCTGACCGTCACGAACTGTACATACGTCGTAAAACTGTTCAGATCACCAATCTGCCAGAAAGAAGATCATGAAAATGATGGAGAGGAAGTCGTTAAACTTTTCCACGGCAGGGGCTGACATTCCAGCTGTACACGGTAAAGGAAGACAATGAGGGATAAACATCGACAGTTCAGGTCGAGTTTATTTCATGGAGGACCGAGGCAAAAGTCAGGAGGAAGACAAATGCCTTGAAAAAAAAAAAAAAAAAAAAAAAAAAAAAAAAAAAAACACCATCCTGCAAACGGGCCACCTCGACGACGATCTTGCGATTCTATGAAGCGAACTCTTCCATCTTGCAAGAACGTCGAACTTGGTGAATGAGTGACCACAACAGCTGACGGTCGGATACACTGTCTGCTCATGACGACCCCAGTGCAAGGCAAAGCAGGTGTTGCTCTCCTCGATAACTCGGATGATTTGTTCAAAAGTGACATGGACACTGTTGATTACACATTTGTTGGACTTCGCCATCAGCTTGAGTCTGTGCTGTAAGGGTTTCCCGGAGGGCCGTGTGCTTTCTTGACCCAGCAGCTGGATCTGTGTGATGCTACTGATTTTTATGATGTTGTGTAAATCTGTTACTTCTGTCAACGTTTTCAGCAAACAAGATGACCGTGAAAAGTACGTGAAGCTGAATGTTTATTATTATGACCTAAAGCAGTTGTGTATCAAACACTGTGTGTTCAAGTTTGACGTGTAAAATACATAATGGCAGCAAGTTGTCGTTCGATGAACCTTCAGGAACTGTCTTCCTATGTTGATTAATACAGACATGTAGGAACAAGGTAAGATTTAATGTACTACAGACATAAGTGGAACAAATTTGATAACACAAAAGGCAAAACAGACATTCGCCAAGGTCTGTGTTTGTGTCCAAAACATCTGATGAAAAAATACCACGTTCTTGCAAAGTTTTTGGTTGCCTGATTTCATTGTCCTGGTTGTACATCTCGCCTCCCAGGTAGTTTCCTTGAAGCATAGTAGATCTACGTGGACCCAGGCCTTGCTGTCTGCCTGGGAAAACTAAAAAACAAAAAGCCATGGATTCTCTATTCAAGGAATCTCTTGCAGATGGATTCAAACAGTTTATCATGAAACTGTTGCATGTTGAGGGATTTTCATGAGAAAATCAAACGTGCTTCTCCTTTCCTATCAGATCAACCAGGATGCGAGCGTAAAGTGTTCAGGCACGGGTTGTAGCAGTGAGTCTTTCATCCTTGGCAGTTTGCTTACAACTTTCATCTTTGGTGGCGCGGATAGGATCTTATCGACATACTTGCTCACCAGATGAAGGGATTTTGTCCTCAGGTCCGACGTGAACGATGACCGCATCATTGGCAGTAGCCTCGGCCGCTTCAAGGGCTCCTTCCACGGCATGCGTTGATGACAGCTTAGATGAGGGCAACATCATCTCCATAAGAATGTCCCAGCCAGTAGCCTTGCGCTCCATTGAAAGCAAGAGTAATGCAGAATGGCCACGACTGGAAGGTTTGGACTACTATTTTTCAAAAGACGGTTTCAAATTCTTGTATCTCTTACCGTTTGGCATGGTACCTGTTATTTCATTCTCAAAGAGGTACGGTGACGTCTTTTTCAAATTCAGTGTTCCAACGAAATTCGTATTCTCGTTCTGCTTCTGCTATGTTATTTTCTTCAGGAATTTTCTTCTGTGTTTATGCCAGTGTATGTTTAGGACCCAAAGGTAAAAGCAAATATAGAATTGCTGAGCTGCTAAACGAAGGAACAAACAAATAAAAAAAAAAAAGAAAGAAAGAAAACGCGTTTTGACCTATTCTTCTTCAGGCAGGGACAACGTTTAAAACAATGGAAGCAAAGGACGAACAAGTCACTTATCTCAGTGATCTGGACCAAACACTTGGAGGCTGGCTAGTTTTCAAAACCTCAGCTTAAGTGCGAAAGTCGATTCGACCGTTCTCGTTCCGCTGGTGACACACCGGTTTTGTTTTGTTGTATTTGTACTTGCACTTGCAGGCCTTCAACACTGGCTTATTTCAAAACGATGGAGAGAGTACTGGGAAAACAGTTTAGTGCTCCTCACTAATTTTTTTTCTCTTTTTTTTTTTTTTCTTTTTATAACAAAACTACAAACAGAAAACCTGTAGGTAGCAACTTTGTTCCTCACTTGTGTACAAGTTCTCATCCACACATTTCTTTTCCAATACCAATGTGATAAATTTGGCATGACCGTTTTATTGCAGACTGGTGGTACTGATGTTCGTTCCTGGTTAATGTTTACTTAAAGTGTCTTTCAGATAAACAGCATGCTCACTTAGGTTTTGTAGATAGTGGAACATCGATAGCGAACCTTTAGATTCTGCACTGTGTAGTTGCTTGAGAGGAAACAAATCAGTGCCTTGTCTGCAGTGTTCCCTTGGAGAGTCACAACTGAACACAGGCATATGCTGTTTTAGTATAAGCTCTGTGACCCATTTTGGAATCATGACCAGGACTTCATAATACGCGCTTCTTTACTTATCTCATATTTGTGTCTCTTTCGTTACATGCGAAACATTCCACTCGTTCTGCTAACTCATTCAGTGCAGAACTAGCGTTCGACTTACAGTGCCTCAAACTATCGTCCGCTATTATTCAGCAGTGTGTTCCGTGGACAGTCACAACTGAAACAAGATATGTGCTGTTTTAGTGCATGCTCTGTGACCATTTTATGGAATTATGACCAGGACTTTAAAAGTATGCACTTCTTTACTATCTATATTCGTGTCTGTTTCGTTACATGCAAAACATTCCACTTGTTCTGCTAACTCATTCAGTGCATAACTGGCGTTCGAGTTACAATGTCATTAGCTTTGGCGAGTATTCATTGTGGCATCATCATTGATTTATGCCTGCCTGTCGTTTTCGCACCGCGATAAAAGCTGAAATGTTTCGCGTCCAGTACTTGCTTCGCACAACATAAGTTGAAGTGATTGACACAGACCACTGACTTAGTGCATTATAGAAGAGGAAAGAAAAAGAAAAACCTAGAAGTGCGGGTGGGACCCAGAAGATACTGTCCTCAACTGCCGAACAAACCAGCTGGGAGCAATCCTGCACCACCTTTGGAAGCCTGTTCGATGTTTACTTAGAGTGCAGGCTCGTACAAAGACATTCATTTAAGACATCAATGGACACAATAACTCACCGGCAGATGCCACTGGGTGATGACGACGCGACAGAATCGCCATGGGAGCGTCCCCATAAGTGTACAGCCGCAGTTTCATAACTGAAGAGCCCACCGGCGGAGGACGACACCATCAAGCAACTGCCATGCATCCAGCTTCACCCGTAGCTGTTCCGTTGACAGTTGAAGACAGCACAACTCCAGACACGACCAAGTTTTAGCCAGATGAGGTCTTACGTGCCCTCTGAAGAGGGTCCCGGATTATAGCCTTTTCTGTTGTCAACAGGGCTTTCCCTGCGCACAGTGGGTCTTCCCTCACCGTCACTGGGCCTTTCTGCTGAGTCGGTCAATGGGAGACAAATAAAAGAAACATCCGAAGGTACAAGTGGGATCCAGAGACGTGGTCTCATCAATTGCCACACAAACCAGCTGCGAGCAATCCTGCACCACCCATGGCAGCCTGCTCGGTGTTCACATTATACTTGCTTGTCAATTTATGAGGCACATCAACA
>JADBJO010007841.1:101040-105484 GCA_016801955.1 Conus betulinus
TGTGTGTGTGTGTGTGAGAGAGAGAGAGAGAGAGAGAGAGATACGGATACGGATGTTTTATTCATATAGGCCCTAGCCCATAATGAAGGGGGTAATATGAACAAATCTTTTCGGAAAAGAAACGGGAACCAATCAATCAAAATTCATCATCAAAGTGCAACAGGTAATCGACTAACTGAATATCAAACAGTACACAACAATTAATTCTTAACTGCATACTATACTTCTAATCCTAAACGCCTTGTACAAGAAAACAGCAAAACGTTTTATGGTGGCTTCGTTTGTGGATGCCATGAGTAATGAGAGTCGAAATAAAGAAGAATGCTTAGAATATTTTTGATCAATTAATTGATTCCTCAGATCATTCAAAACAGGACAGCAGAACACAAAGTGAACCTCATTTTCTTCGGCATTTTTACACAACGGACAGAGAAGATCACATTTGCTATGCTTCCTGTAACGATAATAATGAACAAAAAGTTCAGAAATACCTAATCTGAACTTTGTCATAATATACCTTAAATGATTGTCTATTTTAATTGATAGATATGATGGAACACAATGTATTCTTCTGAACTGTCTGTAAGAAGCAAAACGATCGCTTTCTTGAATATGCCATGACCATTCTTGCCATCTACAATCGATAAGTCTATTCCGAAAAATCCGAAGGAAATCATTCATATTTCCGACACCCTGTTGTAACCACACGAAACCAAAACCAAGTTCATATAATCTAACCCTCACACATTTGAAACCCAGTTTACTCTTCCTCTCGCATCCAAATCATATAACATATTATATGCTTTCCTTGGCAACCTTGAGATGTCCATTTGTGTTATTTTCAGCCAATAGCGTATACACTTGATAGCAGAATTCAAATATATCGGATATCTGTTTACTTCGCCATAGATTAAATCGTTAGGTGTTCGCATGCTCACTCGTAAAAACTTCTTGAGCGCAAATAAATGAACATTTTCACAGTAACCAGCAGAATCATCATAAGTCCCCAAAGTTCAGCTCCATATAGTGCGATAGGCTGTACCTGAGAGTCAAACAATTTCATGAATAGTTTTAAAGATGTGTTTTCTAATTTTGATAGCTGTTGCATAATGCAGAGTAATGCACGCTTGGCTCTACTTGCAAGATTTTTACATGCAAAAGTGAAGCTTAATTTTGTTGAAAAATATATTCCAAATATTTATATACGTTAACTACAGGCATCACCACTCCATTGTAAGTCCACTTTTCTCTAATTCCTAAATACCCACCCTTTCTAAACACGATAATGTTGCTTTTTGACATGTTGACTTTTAGCTGGAGTGAAGTTGCAGATCGGAGCAGACTATTTAGTTGAGTTTGCAAGCCTATAACAGTTTCAGAGATCAAAACAACATCGTCAGCCAAAAGAAGTATAAACAATTCATGAATATCACAGGTAAATTGTGCACCATGTTTTCCAGTTTTAACAACTTCTGAGGTCAACTCATTAATGAAAAGAGAGAACAAAACAGGACTACATACATACCCTGTTTTACACCTGAGGTACATTGAATATAATCAGTCATGTTACCCCCACACCGAACTTTAGCTTTTACACAGGAATACATGCTTATGATACACTTAAGCAGCTTACCATGAACGCCAGCTTTTAACAGAATAGGCCAGAGAAGAGTTCTATTCACTGAATCGAATGCCTTTTCAAAGTCTATAAAAGCTACATATAATTTACGATTTAAAGAAAACTGTTTTTGCACACAGGCCATCAAAGTAAACATATGATCAACTGTTGAATAGTTGCGTTTAAATCCTGCCTGATATTCGCCAGTTATATTATTATCTTCAATCCATCCCTGCAGCCTATGATTGATGACAGTACTGTACAATTTGCTGCTCGTGTCACTTAAAGAAATTCCTCTGTAATTGTTAGGATTATTCATGTCGCCTTTTTTATACAGTGGTAGAACAATACATTCAGTCCAACATTCAGGATAAATTCCCTTGTTGAATAAAGAATTAAAGAAGGTAACAAAGAAGTTCCAAATTACATCTGTTTTTTACATGCATACTTCAGCAGTTCACCAATTATACCATCTGGCCCAGCAGCCTTACGTTTTTAACTTTTCGTAATGCAATTACACCTCCTCTTTGGATATTGGACGATTTAAATAATCATTTTCCCCTTCTCCTTGATTCCACTGAAATTCACTATTATGCTCTAAATCTTTAGTTAGAAGTGTCGTAAAATGTTCATACCAGGTTTCCATACTATACTGTTCGCTGGTTGTCTTCTTTTTTAATGAAAACCGATGTACGTTCTTCCAAAATTCTTTTTGATTCTCTATAGATGCGATCAGTTCAGTCAGTAATGTATTGTTAAATTGCTTCCGCTTTATCCTTTGCAAATGTTTATACTCTCTTCTCGCCCTACAGTAACTATCACGATCTTTGTCGTGTTGTGTACGTTTAAATTTCTTAAGTAAATTACGGACTTTCTTTTATTTGATGACATTCAGAATCATACCAGTCTTTGGTCTTTAAATCATTATTAATTCTTATTTCTTTTTTCATACACTCTGCAGCATCTTTAATACATGTATTGAAAACATTCAAGGCTTCATTTATATTGACATCAATCAGACCGACGGCATAGTTAATTTTCTCATGAATCTGTTGCGAAACAATGTTGTTCATGAACACATCAGCATAATCTTCATTCCATACGTATTTTTCCAACGTAAAACTGTTGACAGAAGAATTTCTCTCCGACATGACATTGTCACTATAAAAAACTCAAATGAAGTTCCACAGGCATATGATCAGAGTCAACTCTCTCAGAAATTCGTAACTCGCATGAATCACACAACAATGCATACAATTCACATGACATAACAAAGTAATCGTTCACGCTGCATCCGGTATCTGAAATGTACGTGTAGCAACCCTTGTGGTCGCCATAACACATACCGTAAGAATGCACAAATCAAATGCAGTACACATATTCAACAACTGTTTGCCATAATTATTCAATACAGAGTCTTCTGAAAATCGATTGACACTCAATGGATGACTTGCATGTTGAAAATTCAAAATATCGGAAACTCCTTGACAATGATGTGAAACACTACCTGTACGACTGTTTAAATCCTCGCACAACAATACATATACATCTTCAACGACTAATAAACAACTGGACAAATAATCTTCCAACAATGCAATGCCATTCTCGGAGTCAAAACATGCATAATAAGGAGAACCTTCTGGAGGTACGTATGAATACACATACAATATATCTTTGTCTACATCAAACAATGTTTTACTGATGATTAATGCACCAAACATATCTGATTTTATTTCAACCTCTCTGACATGTGACACAAATGTATTTCTAACGAGACATAAGATTCCACCTGATCTTCTCCCTTTAGCTGTTAATTTTATTGCAGGTAAAGAAAACATTTTATATCCAGAAAATACAGTTGATTTAAGTTCATCAATAAACGTTTCAACTAAACAAATGGAATCAAACGACTGAAGAAATGAGACAAAATCATAGTTTTGTAATTTTGAAAGCAATCCATTAACATTCCAATGAAGTAAAGATAATGATCTGGTTTTGTTACTTTCGTTGCTAACTACATTTTCCCAGCGCCTGTGTTCACCAAAATCATGTACGGAACTTGACACACATTCCAACGTTGAAACATACCGAGAGTTCTCGTCAGCCCATTCAACACACTCGCTGTCATCCACATTCAAATCCCGTGCATGCCCACTTTCATTCTGGGTCACACTGGGCGATGACACCAGTGTCTCTTTGAGGATAGCTCCCCCACAAACAAAACCTTCTTTAAGAAAACTGGGCTGGCCGGTTTCCTATTTGAAGTCTACGAGTCTGTCACGAGCGTCAATTAATAAATAGTTGAAACACAATCGTGGCTCGTTTCCCCTCTTGCCTTGCCCTTTTTAAATGTGGAGTCAGCCTTCGTCGAATGTCCCTGACCCCTTTTGAAAAGTCCTCCCCGATATAGACCTCAGAGCCTTTCAGTTTACCTTTAGCTTTTAGAATATTCACCTTCTGTTTATAAAAGGCGCAGCGAGCAATCACCGGGGAGTCGGTCGGGAACTGAGCCGGTGGACACGGTCGAACTCCACGTCATCCGTCAGGCCCAGCTTGTCCGTCAGCAAATCCCGCACCAGGCCCTCGCAGTCTGCACTGGTCTCCCCGTCCCTCCTGGGTAGTCCGTAGAAGATCAAGTTGTTCCGCTTGGAACGACCCTCAAGATCATCGATCCGTTTCTCGCAGTCGTCCATTGCGTGGTCCTCCCGGAGACTGTGGACTTCCTGCTTCACTGCGTCCAGCTTAGCGTCCGTCTGGTCACTTCTCATGTTCAAGGTGGTCATGAGATCACGGATTGTAGGTTCCGTGGTAGCAGACGAAGGCCCA
>JADBJO010007842.1:0-61488 GCA_016801955.1 Conus betulinus
CAACACACAGACAGACAGACAGACACACACACACACACGCCACACACCCACGCACACATCCAACCACACATTCACAACATCGCGCACACACACACACGCACACACAACCCAGCACACACACGCAAAACTCTTAGGGTGGGCTCTGGAGAGAGCAGAGAGGAGAGAGAGATACGTTTGGCATGGTGATTATGAGTCACTGTAACGGGGGAAATTGAAAATGATTACAAGCAGGAAAAAATAGGAGTTTGAATTTTCTCTTCTGTCTGTCTCTCTGTCCCTGTCGCTTTCTGTCTATCTCTCTCCTGTCTCTGTCTCTCCCTGTCTCTCTTCTGTCGCTCCTCTCTCTCTCTCTCTCTTCTCTCTCTCTCTCTCTCTCTCCCTCCCCTCACTCTCTCTCTCTCTCCCTGTCCTGTCTGTCTCTCTCTCACTCTCTCTCTGCCCTCTCTCTCTCTCTCCTCTCTCGTCCTCTCTCCCTCTCCCCATCTCTCTCTCTCCTTCGCGCACTTCTGGTATCATCCTTGCATACTTATTTTCGTCTTTCGTTTCAAGGATGGTTCCCGGAAGATGTCCGAGCCTTTCTTTTTTTTTTTTTTTTTTTTCCCTTTTTTTTTTTTTTTTTTTGTAATGTATATAACTCTTGTATCTTGTTGTGAAACACAGTGTGAGAGTGTCACTGCACCAAACACTAGTACAGAAATAAACCCTGACGCGCTGTAACAAACGCCAAAACATTAAAACCAGCAAATTAATGTCCATTGATAGCAATACATCATACAGACCCGCATGGTGCGTGAGAGATAAAGGGAAGGGAAAAAAAGGAAAAAAAAAAAAAAAAAAGGACCGCCTTAAAAAAAAAAAAGCCAAAAATAGAGGAAGAAAAGTGAAAAAGAAAAAGGAAAACAAAAAGAAACATGGTAGGAAAAAAAAATAAAGGACAAAAAAAATAGTAAAGGCGGGGGGTGGCGGAGGAAGGAAAAAAAAAAAAGAGATAACCATTTCCGTCAGCAAGACTTGATTTTTTCGTAGTCTCAGATCAGATAGTTTCTTATATTGAAGATGCAGACATTGAATTTGGATACAGGACAGACATTTCGTGATTTTATGGAGATTAGAACTCATTGAAGGACTTGCAAGGAATACGTTTCGAGAATTTATTCATCAATGTTTTAAGATTAAACCTTTTAAAGATGAAGTTAATGGAGAACAAAAGAGAATGAAAGTAGACTAACAATTATGCCCCACATGCGTGGGAAGTAATCTGTAGTATCCCACTAGCTGACTAATATCTTTCGATTCCTTACGATTTGAAAAGACAGATTTTCTGTTTATGAAGATTAGGTCAAGGACTATCATTCATGCCATCGTACAGAAAAAAAAAATGAACGTAGAATTTGGATTCCAGCTAGATGAACAACTGGCTGGCTTTCTGATTCCGTGGTGTACTTGTTGGCAGATTGGTTGGTTGATCAACGTGAAAGATATTGTACTGAAGGCCTAGTCCGACCAGCCCTGTGTAAGTATGTCACCAGAAAAATGGTTTTGGTCCTGACATCTTCCAACTCTGGCTACATCACAGTAGAGGGGAATCTTACTAGAATTTATAATGCTGTTTTTTCTGGCTTTTACAAGGAAGACCGTGTCTGTTCCGGCAGGACACGTTGTTCTAATCATTTTCAGAGAAGTGACAATGCGTGTGGTAGTGGTAGATGTCAGTCTCTTTCGCCATTCCATGACTTTTTCGGCCGGCCGTTTCAGAGAATCAAGAGTTCTTGTGTGGGAAGAGGATGAGAATGGATTTTATATCTGATTTTATGCATGTCTTTCAGGCGAGGAAAATATCTATATTACACTGGCAGGCGGATCCTGCATTGAAACAAAAACCAAGTGCTTCCAGTTGTTTTTCTCCTTCTTCCCTGGGGACAAAGCTCCCACAGAAATTATCCAGTGGTCTGTGGAACTGTTCCGTGGATCACTACGCCAGCTTCCATCACCACGTGGCTTGTAATCACCAGAGAGAGTGTGAAGACGGCCGGGATGAATCAGAACACTGCCCCCTTCAGCAGTCCCGAATGCCAGGGCTTGGTGGCGTTATGTAACAGTTGTTACAAATTCGTTCACAACGTGATTCAAAAATACAGCGATGACAGCGATGTTATAGAAATAGGTACAGGGCATTGTACTTCACTAGGGGGCAGGTTAAATTTCCCAAAGTGTATGAATGACTGGTTTGTTTCACTTAAAAACCTCACAAAAATGCATGTGTTAAGGCTAAGGAAACATTGGGTTGGTTTTTACGGTAACGATGTTTCATTACCTAACATGTATAGACATGAGGTTCTGGACATGCGTTCTGTGCTGTATCATATGTTTGACATTACCGACAAATTGAGGATGTTCCGGGTTTGACATAGAGCACCATGGGCTGAAGAAATGCTATTCCACGGGCAATTTTCAAAGTCGGCCAGGTCTTCTGGCCAACGATGACTGCAGGAATCGGGATAAGTTTATTCATGGGATAGTTTGTGAATTCACGCTGAATCAGACAGAGAACCACTCCTATCAACCAAATCCAATTTCCTTGACCACCGCAAACAATTTTGTTTCTGGTCAGCGATCTGTGATCAAGTGCCTGAATGGTCAGCTGACACATTCGTTTCTTGTGTGTGGTTCTAATCAATATAGAGTGTGTGGGGAAGCACCTGCACAGTGTAGTGTTTCATATCAAATGCCACATGTAAATGATTCCTACTCACAGAATCATCGTGCCATAGTGTCACCTCAGTTCACATGTACTGATGGTGCGATCACCCTCCCCTTCACCCTGGTGTGTGACTTTATACAGGACTGCGTCGACAACACCGATGAATCTGTTTGTCAGTATCCTGTCTGTGCCAACACATTCCAGTGTACAAATGGTCAGTGCTTGTCCTTCCACAAGATGTGCGATCAGACGTCCCATTGCCATGATGAGTCCGATGAAACAAACTGTGAGGCGATTTCACAAATTATGGTCAGATATGTGTATGTGCCATCTCCTGGTCTTATTAATTTTGATGGTATCAGAAAGTTCACATCAGCCCCTATGAATTCCTCACAGACATGTCCTGACAGCCATTATCGTTGTCCTGGTGACTTCAACGACTGCCTGCCAGTCTACACACGATGTAATGGGATGTATGATTGTATTGATCACAAGGATGAAGAAGGATGTGAAGACTTGACGTGTACAGGATTTTTCAGGTGCAGAGCTTCAACGATCTGCGTTCACGTTGACCAGCTGTGCGATGGATGGCCGCACTGTCCGATGAATGATGATGAGTCAGTATGTTACGTCACCTGTCCTGTGGGGCTGTCTTTGTCAAGGTCACACTTTTCTCTGCTCTCAGCCTTTCCCCACTGCACTTTTCCCTCACCTTCGCTACTTGGATGCCACAGGTTCTGGTATGACACTGTCTGATGTCAGTGAACATCCCTGGATTTTCCATCTGATTCTTGCTAAGTGTGCTTTGACTCTCTTACCTGAAGTGAATGTGGTGAATCTGAGAATGCTTGACCTGAGTGAAAATGAATTTCTAAGCATTAATATAACATGTTTTCTCGGTTTAACAAATCTTCAAGCTCTGTTCTTGTCCAACAATCCGATAAGCTTACTCTATACTGATATGACATTTGACCTCCGGCAGCACACACTGACGACGTTGGATCTGTCACACACGTTTCTGACAGTGTTAGAGACTGCAGTCTTCTCGGGATTCCCTAGACTACAACAGCTAAGCTTCAATTTCACGTCCATACATACTATCAGTCCAAGTGGGTTTCAGTTCACACAACAGTTGACTGAACTCTATATGGATGGTAGTCCAGTGAAAAACTTTCCACTGGATATCTTCAGAGAGGTCTCTAATCTTAGAGTCATAGTTGCGCAAAATTTTAAATTCTGCTGCAAAGAAATACTCCCCTCTTATTTTGATGAATCATCCTGCCATTCTCCCCAAAATGAAATTTCGTCGTGTGAGGATCTACTGCAGTCGTGGATGTACCGTGGGTTTCTGTGGGTCATCACCTGTCTGTCTCTCACCGGCAACATCTTCTGTCTCTGTGCACGCCTTCTCTCAAGAAGCATGACTTCTTCGAGCGGGTTCAGTGTGTTTGTTATTAATCTTACAATGGCTGATTTCCTGATGGGTGTTTACATTGCTGTCATCGGAGCAGCCGACGAACTTTTCCGTGGCACCTACCTCCATTATGAAGAGTCTTGGAGAGGCAGCGCCACCTGCAAGATGGCTGGCTTTCTGTCTTTGTTTTCCAGTGAAGTGTCAGCTCTGATCATCTGGCTCATCACTTTGGATCGTTTCATCGTTCTTCACTTTCCGTTCAGCTCGTTTCGGTTTGAGAAAACGTCCCGCGGCAGTAGCTTGTCTGGTAGCATGGATTATTGGCAGTTTCTTAGCCTTAGTGCCTGTGTACTTCCGATGACGTCACACTGGGAATTCTACGGTCAGACTGGCATCTGCATACCGCTGCCTGTTACGAGGCATGAATTTAAAGGAAAACTGTATTCTTTCAGTGTATTTATTGTCTTTAACTTTATTCTCTTTTTATTCATCTCCGCTGGTCAGGCTCTCATCTACTGGTCCATTCAGACCAATGCACTGAAAGCCAACACAACAAAAACATCAAAGGATATGACCATAGCTCAGCGCTTAATCACTGTTGCGGTAACAGATTTCATGTGCTGGTTTCCCATTGGAATCAGCGGAATTCTGGCATCGACCGGTACTTCCATTCCTGGAGAAGTGAACGTAGCGTTGGCTATTTTTGTGCTCCCCTTGAATTCTGCTGTAAACCCATTCATGTATACATTCAACACCCTTGCAGAAAAACGGAGAATCTCCAACGAAGCCAAACTTTCGAAATGGTTGGAATCGTATGCTGACTTAATCAAGAGTTAGTTTACAGAGTAATACCAAACTTTCGACATTGTTGGAATCTTATGCTGACTTGATCAAGAGTTAGTTTACAGAGTAATAGTGAATAGAAACTAAGCTCCGATCATTGTACCTTGTTTAAAGTAAACACAAATACAAATATATCCATCTGTCTATCCATTCATTTATCTATCTATCTGTCTGTCTGTCTGTCTATCTATCTATCTATCTATCTATCTATCTGTCTATCTGTCTGTCTGTCTGTCTATCTATCTATCTATCTATCTATCGGTCTATCTATCTGTCTATCTATCTATCTATCTATCTATCTGTCTGTCTGTCTGTCTGTCTATCTATCTGTCTATCTAAAATCTGTCTGTCTGTCTGTCTAACTGCAACGAATTTTCGTCAGAAATGTCATAACCCATGGTGACAAAAAACAACATACAACAAAGTTAAGGACAGACACACATACAGATGCATGCTCGTTTACACATGAATACATAAGAATTAAAAAAAAAAGTCAAGAACATTTTAATTCTTTGACCCCTTTTAGGGCATGGGGGATAACAACAACAACAACAAGAACAAGCCCGAATACATGAACGATTAATGTGATTACACGATTCAGGCACTAGGAACACCATGGTGAGAAAAGAAATTAACCATTACTTTGCTGTTTCTGTTTCTAAAGAAAATTGCTTAATATGAAATAAGTATCCTGCTGTGCTTTGAAAAAGGCTGCAGAAATCAAAAACAGTTGAAAAGGTTGCAGAAATCAAAAACAGACTCCATTATTAAGTACTTTCTTTCGAAGATCACCGAGTGTCGTGTATTTGATTAGATAAGTATCGTTTCCAGTCAAAGCCGGGTCACAGTTACAACAAATATGAGCTCCCATGGAAGATCCCTAAGCCTTCCAAATTCCAGCCAACCCCCATCCCACTCCACAGAGAGAGAGAGAGAGAGAGAGAGAGAGAGAGAGAGAGAGAGAGAGAGAGAGAGAGAGAGAGAGAGCGAGAGAGAAACGCACATACACAGACAGACAAACGCACACAGAAACACACACAGAGATACACACACAGACTCGGACACGCAGACAGAGACACACACACACACACACACACACACACACACACACACACATACACACACGCGCGCGCGCGCGCGCGCGCGCGAGCGAGCGAGCGAGCACACACACACACACACACACACACACACACACATTCAAACACACACACACACACACACACACACACACACACACACACATACATACACACACACTCGCACCCACAAACATACTCGCACCCACACATGCGCGCGTGCGCGCACGCACACACACACACATACACACACACACACACACACACACACACACACACACACACACACACACACACACACACACACACACACACACACACACACACACACACACACACACAACACACACACACACACACACACACACACACACACATACACACACACTCGCGCGCGCGCGCGCGGGCCGAGGGAACGGAGTGGGGTGGGACGGATATAAGTGATGGCCAGTAAAGACGTTTTCCATGGCTGTGCCACCGGGAAAAGTGAAAAGTATCATACTAGAATATCAATCATTCCCAAGGAGAAAGTCGACACTGCGCCAAAACATCTCAGCAGACAACCTGTGTGTGTGGGTGTGTGGGGGGGGGGGGGGGGGGGGGGGGTACGTGTGTGTATGTGTGTGTGGGGGGGAGGGGGACACCACTGAGACACGCTGCATAAACTCTGCGGTAGTACAATTTACAAAAAGCATTTTACCAATCGTTGCGCAAACAGGCAGCGTAACAAGATGGTATAGTCTTCAAAACAGCAGAGACAGAGACGAGCGTCAAACATGAAGCTTTAAACGACTTGAGCTCCTTTCAGTTTAAAATGCACTTCATCTGGCACACATCCAAGTAAGTGATGCGCTTAAGAGTCAGACGTAAAACAATCAGTACTTACATTGGTTAGAAGGTCGATCGTCGTAGCTATGCGTGAAACGGTTATCACTGTCCCACAGGACTGGTCAGTGCTCAGCATCTGACGTCGCTGCGGCTTCGGTGTATGATGCTGTGACAACAGTTCGGTTCAGCTCTTGACGTCCTTTTTCTTCTCTCTCTACAGGTGTCCGCCGTGAGTACTTGATAT
Organism: Conus betulinus; assembly: GCA_016801955.1. Taxonomy (NCBI): domain Eukaryota; kingdom Metazoa; phylum Mollusca; class Gastropoda; order Neogastropoda; family Conidae; genus Conus; species Conus betulinus. Next base: position 7,107 of record JADBJO010007842.1, read on the forward strand.
GGCAGACGTGGGGGGAGGGATGGGAAGTAGGGGGGGGGGGGGGATGACGTGCTACATGGCAAGTGCCTTTTGCATGTAATGGAGGATCGAAGAATCTGTTCGGACTGCTTTCTTTGACTTTCTCGTTGGGGACAAGGTTCATCCACTGCATGCCCAGAATCTTTCTGAGGCAACTCAAGCCGAATACATCGAGCTTCTCTTTTGCAACTTTCAAGCGTCATGTTTCGCAGCTGTACAAAAGGAAGTACCTTTGAATCAACTTGGTTTTCATTAAATCTTGCCCGACCACGTTTTGTTGAGTTGGTAGAATGCTGCTAAGGTTTTTTTTTTTTTGTTTCTAGGGTTCAGCTCGTTGACACCATATTTGTTGATGGAGCCTTCCTCGTGCTTGAAATTATCGACTACATGGATATGATTATGTCCAATGAACATGTGTCTTTGTGGCCTGACATTACGGTCTTTGTCTTCTTTCCTCTGGTACCCAGACCGAGTTCCCTCAGTTATCACCAATAGCCGTAGTTGTTGTAGCAGACATTTTGGATGGTCTGACATTGATGCGATGTCCTCAGCAAAGTCCAGGTGCAATAGCGCATGTTCTTCATACTAGCTGATGACTTCGTTTGGAGTTGATTTCTTCAGACCTTGTCAATTGCCACTGTTATGTTTGTAAAGAAATGGAATGGTTGTTATTAGATTTGATGACTGTGTGTTCAGAGATTATGTGCTCATGTAAGACAAGGCTACAGACAGGTCGACCCAACCAGAAGGTGGCATTGCCAGCAGAAGGCGCCAAGGTGGCAGATAGGCGCAGGGCCAGGCAGCCTACTTTCCTTGCATCAGCAGCACAGGGGACTGCTCTTGAGGCCGTGGGACAGTTCGGTGACGAGGTACTGCCATTCTTCGAGTTTACCGTGGCCTACACGACCAGCAGGGACCTACCCATGGGAAAAGGAGTGGGTGGGGAAGGTGGGAACGTACCTCAAGGGCGCAGAGTGGACATAGATCTTCGCGTAGCGGCTTGGCGACTTCTGTCCTGCACGTGTCCTAAATCGGTTTCATGCCGCACAGTTAACGTCTTTTCACTAATGTGATATTAGACGAAGAGAGAGAGAGAGAGAGAGAGAGAGAGAGAGAGAGAGAGAGAGAGAGAGAGAGTCTTATGTTTCACATTAGAGTAACTGTCTAACTGGACTACAATTAAAGAAAAGATAACTTTAAAAGCGAACTCTAAGTCAAGGAAAATATCCGAAAGAGACATGCCTGATAATGACGGTAAGTATGCTTGAAGGGGCAAACAACCAAACAAGACATGAATGCTAGTTAATCTTTTCTCGCCACAAATACATTTTGCGTTATTACTGTACTTGTTTTTAAAGCATCAAGTTTTATTCTATAGTATATAGAAATAAAATTTCTGTATTGATGCAAATTACTTATTTTAATATTAGGGTTATTAATAAAGCTTTCAAAACATAACAGCTGAGTGTTATTTGCATTAATAGCTAGACCTTGTTGATTGTTTTGTTTCCTGAATCGACTATAAATTGTTTGTTTTAACATGTTATATCCCTCTTGAAAGTAAGATGCAAATATAAAGGCGTCACTGAGTTTTCATTCCTAGCACCTCTTTTTGCTTTTCTGTCAACAAGTTCATTGCCGAAAATACCACAATGTGAGGGAATCCAACAGAATGTGACTTCCGTTCCTTTTTGCACATTAATACATGAATAAGATGACATATTTCCTTTAAAATGGGATTATTATTGAGCGAGTTAGAGAACTTTATAGACTGTAGAACAGACATCGAATCGACCATAAAGACCACTTTAACAATTGAGTGTGGTAAATCAATTAAATAAGATAAAGCCATAATAATGGCTACCATTTCCGCAACATAAATTGATCTGTGCTTTCCAATATAATAAGTCTTTTCCACTTTTAGTGAAGGTATTACAAAAGCAGAACCTGCCTGATTAGTATGTAACAAGGAGCCATCAGTGTATACTTTAAGATGATCTGAATATTTATTTATAGTATGCATTTTTACTGTATATGACAAATATTTGGTTGATCGTTTTTACTAACATCTGTATAATCAAGATCAAAATTTGAAGGGTTCCTTTCCCAATCAGGAAGAGAATTAGATGTCGTTTTTCAACAGAGAATCAAGGCTGATGGCGGATTCTTCCAAAAGATCTGCTGTATAGGAACCATGGTGGAAAGAGACACAATCGATTGAGCTCTTTTAGGATAATGAGACTCGGGCTTCACAGTAATTTCAAAGCTATTCACGTCTTCATTTGAAGAGCATTTAAGTACATATTTCGAAACAGCCAATTTTCTGTATTCGTCCAAGGATAAAACATCAAGTTCTCTATAAGTTCGCATAGTAGATGCATGGAAAGGAACACCAAGACACAGTTTATAGGCCTTGCTATCTATACTTTGCATTTTTTTGTAACAAATATTTAGGAGCACTGAAGAATGCCTCTTGTGCATAAGATAGTTTAGATCTAATCAGAGATGTCACTAAATGCTTTAAGATTTTTGCATCCTGACACCAACTTTGCTGGCTAATAATTTTTAGGAAATTAAGGGTTTTCCTAGCTTTATTTAAAAGATATTGTATATGATAATTCCACGTTAGTTTAGACGTCAAATACACTCCCAAAAATTTGACTAAAGATTTATATTCAAGAGCAACGCCATCCAGTTTGAATAAAGGCAGCTCAGTAGGAGCTGCACCATTAATAAATAAAACCATATATGTTTTTTCACTAGAAAATATTAACCGTTATTAAACATGTATCTACCAAGACTGTCAAGATCAGCTTGATATAGTTTTCTGTAATAGTTTATTTCACGCTTAGTTGTGTTTTTTTTCTCAATGAAGTATTTAACCATATGCATAAATCATCCGCATATTGTACTACTGTAACGTGTTTGCTTACATGTTTCGGAAGATCGCTCATCAGAATATTAAATAACATTGGAGCTATTACTGAGCCTTGTGGAATGCCCATTTGCAATGATTTAAAACCAGAATATATATTTTTTAACCCTGACTTGCAGGGATCTATTTTGTAGGAATTCTCTGATATAATAATAAAGATTGCCACTCAAACCAATTGTCTTTAATTTAAATAATAATTTCATATGCCAGACACTGTCAAAACGCCTTTTTACATCGAAAAAGGTAGCTAAAAAACACTTTTTCGTCTAGCGAACTGATATTTAATTTGTGTTGTTAATTTAACGATGTGATCAATTGTTGACCTACCTTTCCGGAAACCAGCTTGGTTATGTGGAATTATATTATTTTTATCACAGTAGTGAATCAGTCTATTCAACACTACTTTTTTTTCCATAACTTTTGAAACATGGGAAGTCAAGGCTATTGGCCTATAACTGTTGACATTTGTAGCAGTTTACCTTGCTTCAAAACAGGAATAATAATTGACTGCTTCCAGACTTCTGGCATACTACCACTAGACCAAATTTTTTTTTTAAAGATCGTCAACAGAAAATAGATGAAATTATCTGGTAAATGTTTTATCATTTCGTTCGAAATCGCATCTATCCCTACCGACGAAGTTTTATTAGCTAACGAAAGAAAGGGCATCATTAACTTCATGTATAGTTATAGGGGCATTAATATAATGATCATTATTAGAATGTGGCTCATTAAAAGCATTACTTTTTTTTCTATTTCTCTTTGTCTTCTGCATTGTGGCAGAAGACTTTCTGTGCGCATGCTCTTAGAAAAACTATCAGCAAATGCTTCCGCCTTTTCCTCAGAAGTTGGAAAATTATTATTTTCCAGTTTAACAGGGTACCGAGGAAGATTATTCCTTGTTTTACATCTCTAAATTTTTTCCATACTTTCTGAAAATCTTTATAATGAGAGACTTGTTCAGCGCAGAAAGATGACCAATATAATCGTTTTGATTTGGCCACTACCCTATTAGAAATGTGTGTTTGCATCTTTCATTTCTTGATGTGCCTTTTGTAATCTCAAACAGACTATTAGGTTCCCCCATTTTTAGGTTTGTCTCCTTTTCTTTTTTCTTTACCTCAGACTTTATTTTAATGTATTCTTTATATTTCATTTTCTTGAATGTTACAGCTTCTTCTTCGCATTCTTTTGTCCACCACACATTTCCAACATGATTACTGTTTTTGATATTTCCACATTTAGGAATAGATTCATCCGCAGCCAACAGTATCATGTCTTTGAATTTGCCATAAAGAGCATTTATGTCCTCACTGGTGTCATCAATCCAATTTACATTTTTTTGATGAAAGAATGGAAGAAATTTTTGCCAGTCTGCAAATTTATAATTATATTTGGGTATTTTGTCTTGTGGATATTTTTCATGCTCGCAGATGTTCTTGAGCGAAATTTTGAGTGGCAAGTGGTCACTTCCAAGTGTGTCTTCAAGCGGCTGCCAACAGCAGTCAAAAGCTAATTGCGGAGATATTAAAGTAAGATCAATGGCACTGGGTCTATGAGTGGAAACATCTGGGAATCTCGTGACACTACCATCGTTTAATAAACACAAGGAAGAGTCTACAACATTTTCAACAAATCGATTGTTTGTTATTACAGAACAGTCTTTGTCCCAGAATGGACAGTGGGCATTAAAGTCACCACCGACCAGCCATTTTTCAGGAGATGCTTGAAATGAATGTAACCATTCAGTATTTCGATCATTGGCCCTTTTGGCAAATAGACAGAGACAACATTTAGAATGTCATTGTCTTTAATTTTCACACTGGCTGCACAAGAGTATAAATCCGATTGATCCTTTGGAACTGGTGATGGACATAAAGAATAGGCAATGCCTTCTCGGATGTAAATGGCACAGCTTATTCTTTCCTTGGAATCAGATACTTTATTGTGTACTGGGGGATAGTAAAATTTGGATAATCTTGGAAGCTTGGGTTTGCACACATTTAGTGATTGCAAAATTAGAATGTCGTAATCTGTATTGGCAAGATGTTGGATCAAATATAAGATTCATTTGTCCAAATAGACCTAGCATTCCACTGTAAAATTGAAAGCTTGTTTAACGACTTATCAGGCATGTCTTCACACAAGGGGCTAATATGTAAGGAAGAGAATTAAAAAGAAAAATTATAAAAATAAAAATAACATATCTGGAATTCAGACTACAGCATAAAAAATAGAGTAGAATTTAGAACCGGCAATAGGTGAACAGCAGGACTAGTGCACGATGTGTATCAGAGTCAAAATGCTGATGTTGACGCAAAACTACAACGATACTTTGCAGCCCGTCTTGTAGTTAATACCATTGTTCCAAGCCGTCAAACATATTCCAGCGCCGCCCAAGATGATCTCCAACAAAGAAAGGCTGTTCTTCAGGACTCCAGTAGTAGCGCTGGGTGGGAGGCTGGCGTGAGAGACGTCTGGCGGTTCTCTTGGGCTTGGTCCAGAAGCGATTCCTGACATGTCTTCCAATGTTCCCTGCAAGCACACTCGATCCTCTGACGTCGGGTGAAGTCCATCCTTCAGGGTCATGTAGCTGGCTTTCAGATTGTCGTGAGCAATGAACGAACACATTCTTGATGTTGAACAGGTCCCATGGTGGTTAGTGCATTAAACAGCTGACGTTGGACCTCAAGTTCAGCGTCCTGGACTGGGGCAATCTTTACTCACCATAATCTTTGTGTGTGGGGTTTTTCACTGGCAAAGTCTTGTACGCATTTGCTGAAAGCTTTGCTGCTTACCTTTGCATCTCCATTCTTGATGTCATTCAGGGCACAGTGAACTACGACCGCATCTGCTGTTTGTTCAGTAGAAGAATGGACATTTTCAAATGCCTGACGAAGATCTTTTGTGGTATAAGTCTTTTGGAGATCTACTTGAAAGCCAAATGAACGCCCTAATCTTTTTGCATTGATCCCCTTTTGCAATGGAATCATGAAACATGAGAACCTTGGGGAAGTCACAATTACTTTCACTTTCGAACGAGTTTTGACGTTGTTTTGGGAACCGAGGATTGACGTCACAATTGAGATTGCCGTCATCACTTCTGTTTGATGTTCTTATGCTTTTTCATTCATTTTCCCTTCAGATTTTGATTTTGCGTTTGATGCACCGGTCGTTTTCCGATTCGCGGAACTAGCGGGAGTTGCCTTTATAACGTCAGCATAGCTACGATCCGCAGTATACCTGCAATCCGAATCATCTGTCTGCGTTTGGCTGTTCGTGATCGATACCTTTCGATCTGCTTTCACCGTAAATCTCGATGCTTTCGTTAGACTTGAAATGAGAGTATTTTTTATTCCGTTACGGTCGTTTGAAGTCTTGAGATTCGGTCACACAAATTGGAAATGATATTGCGCAGTTCGATTATTTGACTTATGGTGCATCCTGGGTCCTCTTGATGATCCGTCGAACTCGCTTCACCATCTCTTCCTCCATTTGCGCCTTGCTGATTTTGTTGAAGGTTTCAATTCAAAACTTGCTTCAGCAAAGAACGATCTTCTTGAGGTTTTTTCACGGGCACAGAAGTTTCTTTGCTTGCTGCTGAGCTAGCGCGACTTCCCAGACTCCTTGAGCGTGTGTGCTTAGTCATCGTCGTAGAGTTTTGCGAAAAAATCAGCACAGTTCTGCTTTCTTTCAGTGTGTTCCTGTGTTCGCCATCTTGTCACGTGTTGCCAAGCTCTGTCTTGGTACTGAAAAGCATGAACTGCTTTGGATTTTGTTCCCCCCGACCCTTAGTTTATATTTGAATCCTTCTTCCGTGAGACGTCATGTGAGTGGTTCGTTGGGACCGGCCCTTTTCTGGATACAACGTCCAGGGAGCTGAGTCTATGGGCTTGGCTGTTTTTGGTTGATTGCTTTGTGTTAGGATTCTGGTAAAGTCACCAACCGCCCTGGAGACCCTTCGAGCGGGTTGTGGGCAGGAGTAGCTCTGAAGTGTATGTCAATAGTGTTCGTTGGTTCCCGCTACGAGGACTGTCCTCATGGACTGGTGTCCCTGGCAGTTCCTCAGGTTCGATGCCATCGTTGTTCCGCCGCTTACCTGTCCTGGAGCTGACCACAGACTCAGTGCTGCATTGTTTTGTCCAGTGGCACGTCGTGGAGACACCATCCCACGTTCTGGCTGGGGGCTTCCCAGGAACCTGGCTGCTGTCGTCGCTGACAGACTGGTGGTCACTCTTGCTGTTCCTGCTGTCTGTGGGCAGCCTGCAGTGCCAGACAACTGTTCTGGGCTGCAGGACGCCCTGTCAGCCCTGTTAGTCTGCTTGGTGGTTGCAGTTAGCTGGTGTTAGGCTGAACGCTCCTTTGATGTTGTGTGTAAAACAAGTTATGCCCTCTGCCACGTCACGCTAACACAGGCATGCATTCACACACATTTCACACGCTTGTGCCCATGTTTCGTCACCTTTGTCATCTTTATATTGTCTCTGTCGTCGCCTGGTTGTCGTTCTTGTCGTCTTGTCCTTTGCGACGTCATTTTCAGCGCTTCTTCGCCGTCGCCGTCATCATTTCTAACATCGTCTGCCGTGTTGTTTCTATCGCTTCGTCTCGTTGTGGCCATTGCTGAAGTTGTCTCCGTTGCCATGCCGTGGCCTGGGAGAAGCCTTGAGTAATGTATTCATTGACTCATTTAAAGGGGGAAAATCACACAGTATTTGCATTACGGATTACGGAATGTATGTTTAAAAAAACGTGACGGAGTATGAGTGACTTGATACAAGGAGGACAGGAAGCTGTTTTCTGGAAGACTTTTTTTTTGTTGCAAAAAGTGGATTTTATGACAACTGAGTAAGTCATAACCTGTGAGTTGATTGTAGGGGGAGCGAGCTAAAACATTTAATTTTCCCTTACTCAGTTCTGACGATTATTCTATCCACATTGCTGTGTGAGTGTGTGAAGCCTTGCAACTTCAAACCATGCAGAAGAGAAAACAGGATGCAGAAGGCACAAATGCCCCAGGAAACCCCTGACCATCAAGTGGAACAGCTTCGTGTCAAAGAAGCAGATGCCAACAATTTCCTGTATCAACCACCATCTGCAAGAGACTCCTCCACTGAGTAGTCTAGCCCATGTATACAAGCTCCCCACGACAAGACCTGCAAACCAGGCTGTCGAGAGAGAAGGTGAGAGCGACTCAAGATGAGTTGGCGGCAAAAAGTGGGCAGAGACCTAGATCTAGCCCTCAAGAATGTGAGGGGTGTCAGCAGACTGGCGAAGGACCAATCACAGTGGAGTGCTTTCACCGCCTCGTTCGTCGCTGGACGCAGGAGCAGCTAAGGTCCGAGGTATGGTGTTCTACAGGCCCTGACTGTGCCCCTTTCGGTCCTTAAGCCTGTCTCAGCCCGGATTCGAACCACAAAAGGAAGCTGTGGACAGACTACCACAGAGTCAACCTTTGGTTACTGACAGGAGTAGAGAGCACTTGGCTTTGAAGCTGACGTCAACAGTTTGAACAAGTAAAAAAAAAAAACCACACACACACACACACACACACACGCGCGCGCGCGCGCGCGCGCGCACACACACACACACACACACACACAGTGGCTCTTATCTATCGCAGGAAGTATTAGACCATTGACACACCTGCCGAGATCACCGTTGCCAATTCTTCCATGACGACTCTCTCTCTCTCTCTCTCTCTCTCTCTCTCTCTCTCTCTCTCAGGATTTTTACCACTATACATTTGCCTTTCGTGAACATCTCCCCCACTGTCTCATAACTCGGACATTTTTTTTTTAAATTGAACTTCAGTTTTTTCCCATTGCAGACTGATCATCAACCAATTCTCCATAATCACCCGACTATGCCATTGCCAACAGTTTGGGCAAGAGCGGCTATCAGGGGCAGCATTGTTGAGGAACTTATAACATATGGTGTCAAGTTTATAGTGTGTGCGTTTTGATACAGGAAGCCAGTGAAGTTGCGACAGAAGAGGGGAGATGTGGTCAGTCTTTTTCTTCTCGAGTACAAGGTGTGCGGCATTGTTTTGCATGTGTTGCAGGGTGTGAATAGATGATTCATTGACACCAGAAAGGAGTGAGTTGCTGTAGTCGATATGAGACATAATGAAACAGGGCAAATTCGACAGTTGCTTCAGTAGATAGATGTTTTCTGATCAGGCTGATGCGATGAAAGTGGTAGTAGCAAGATTTGGCGGTTTTGGTCACAAAGTTTTGCATGGAAAGGGTAGAATCAAGGTGGACACCCAGATTCTTGGCGGAGTCGGAAATTGGAATGGATGTGTTGCTTAGTTGAAGAGAAAGAGAGGGGTGCAGTTGAGAGAGCTTTTGAGTGTGCAGATCAGAATTGCTTCTGTCTTGTCGTCATTGAGCTGAAGTTTATTGTTTGTAAGCCAGTTCTTAACGTCAGAGTAACAGTAAGATATGCGAATCAAGAGGGTCTGTACATTGTTCGGCGAGTCAGTCATGAGTTGGGTGTCTTCGGCGTAGAAGTGGTGTTTAAGGGAGTGGGATTTGATGATGGTTGACATGGGAGAGGTGTAAAGAGTGAAGAGAACAGGTCTGAGAACAGATCCTTGTGGAACACCACGGGTCAGATTTGCAGGCCTAGAATGAGTGCCATTGATGAGCACGGTCTCTTTCTCTCTGAGAGGTATGAGGTGAACCAAGAGAGGGCCGTGTCAGAGATACCAAAAGTGTGCTGGAGTCTAGAGAGGAGAGTAGTAAAGCCAATGGTATCAAAGGCTGCAGACAGGTCAAGGAGAGTAAGAAGAGACATTTTACCAGAGTGGTTGCAAGGAGGAGGTCGCTGAGAATGTGGAGCAGGGCTGTTTCAGTACTATGGAACTGGCGATAAGCTGACTGAAAAGTATTGAGGAGACTGTTGGCAGACAGGTGAGAATTCAGCTGATTGAGGGCTACCTTTCTAACAGTTTTGACAGGAAAGAGAGGTTACAGATAGGTCGGTAGTATTTTTTTTTCAGTTCGTTTGGATCAAGGTTGTGTTTCTTGAGGAGAGGGGGGACAATGGCAGGTTTCAAAGAATCACGGGCAGTTCCAGTTTCTAGGGGAGTGTTGATAATGTCAGTAATGAAGGAGGAGAGTAGGAAAACAGTCGGAATAGAGAGAAGCTGGAAGAGGATCAAGTTCACAAGTTTTGAGAGACATGGATCTGATTGTATTGAGAAGTTCTTCCTGTGAGACCAGGGTGAAAGTGTTAAGGGGTGAACCAGAGAAGGGTGGGTCGAGTGGGTAGGGCTGACAAGGTGTTGTGTCAAGCTTTTCACGAAGGGTTTGTATTTTGGTGGTGAAGTAGTTTGAGAATACAGGAAGTTCTTCATGGGGGGGTGTTGATGGAGAGGCGAGCTTTTTTTGTGTGCCAAGAAGATGATTCATAGTTGTGAAGAATTCTTCAGAGGAAGAGGTCACAATTTTGTTTTGAAGGTAACTGGTTCTGGCAGATGCGATAAGGGTGGATACTCGTGTTTTTGCATTGTGGAAGAGTTGCTTGTGAATGGTGAGTTTAGATTTGTGCCATCGGCGCTCATCTCTGCGATGGGCACACTTGGCATGGGCAAAATCTCTGGAGTTAGCCAGGGGGCAGGGGTCGGTTGGGTAAGAGACGAGTTGTAGCTGGGGCGTGAGTGTCAAGGAGATGGCGGAGAGTGGTGTCAAAGTGTTCAGCGAGGTTGTGTGACTTTTCAGAAAGGAGACGGGAAGCATCAGATGAAAAAGTAGAGAGATTGATAGATTTGAGATTACGGCGAGTTACGGTATGCCTGGTACGAGTAGCAGGGGAGATGTTGAGAAAACAGAGAATTGCACTGTGGTCGGATGGCAGGGCAGAAGTTAGCTGAATGAAATACAATTGTGAGAAGCTGGATTGACGTGATCACGAGAAATGATCGAGTCTCGTGTGACCTGCTTGTTGGGCTGGTTCAGAAATGTGTCATGTTGTGGTTGGACAGAGAGCTGCAGATGTGTTTGGTGTCATGGGAGTCAGGTTTGTCATAGTGGACATTAATGTCCCCAAGGATGAGAAGGTTTCCTGGTAAAAAGGCTGTAGTGGTCGAGTAGTTAGTTGATCAAGTCAGACAGAAACATGGATGTGGTGAGCTTGTTGGCGGAGCTAGGTGGAGGTCGATAGACACAGGAGAAGGTGATGGGATGTGGGGTGGATTGGTGGGATACTTCAACGTATTCGAAAGAAGGATGGGAGAAAGGAAGAGGCTGTTGGAAAGGTAGGGGAGGATGGAGGTAGTCGTTATAGAAAATGGCAATACCGCCAGCTAGAGATGGACAGGGGAAGGAGGCAAGCGTGTAGCCACTCGGGGTGAGACACTTTTCAACTGGTTCATGACCGACTGAGTTAAGCCATGTTTCAGTGAGAAGTGCATGTGTACTTCTCCAAGATGAAATCAGCTTTTACAGTTGCTTTGCTGTCTTTGCATACAGATCGAGCATTGAACAAACAAATTTTCAGTTTGTTAGGTAAACAGACAATGAAACATGGCTTATGATAATTCCTTTGAAACATTTTGACGATTTTGAAGGCCGGGAGACTTGGAGAAAAAAGAGGATGAAAACTGAGGCAGTGAAGGCGAGTCACGGAACACAGAGTCACATGTTGATGATTGAACAGAACAGGAGTGAGTGTTACAGGGGCTGCACGGAGATGACGAAGACGGTGATGGTCGGGGCGAAGTCGGGGATAGTAGTGGCTAAGGATCAGGAGACAGAGGCGGTTGAGAAGGTAGAGCCGCTGGGACAGGAGACACAGGCGAAGATGGCAGAGATGAAGCAAACGTCAGAGGGAGCAGGAGAGGGGGGGGTTGGGAGCTGTTGAGGAAAGGACGAGGGTGGAGACGAATATGGCAGAGGGGTGGTTGACGTCAGTTACAGTGGTGAAAGTGGTAGAAGCAGAGGTGAGGAAGACAATAAGGGTGAAGGAAGATGAAGTGGTGGAGGAGGAGGGTGGGAACAGGCAGGAGTTGAGATGCAAGGGCACTCTGACAGAGTGGCAGAGAGTGAGGAGGCTGGAGATGTGGTGACAGATTCAGCGGCTGCTGAGAAGCCAAGCAGCCCAGAACAGCCAGCATGACCATGCTGAGAGTGGGTGCTGGCAGCTGAGGTGTACTGTTGTTGGGACGTGGTGTGTCAGGCAGGCCAGTGGTAGGAGGAGTCGCATTGCGTTGGACAGGGACAGCTGGATGCAGGTTGTACCCAAGGCGGTGGAGGAGTCCAGCTCGACAGTGCCGTGTAGAGTGGGGCTTCAGACATGGCCCCAAATGACGGATGCGCTGGTAAGACCTGTCTGCTGAGGTAGCTCTTGCAGTCTTTCAGCACTCACTGCCCAATTTGCTTGAAGAAGGACAATCCATTGCGGTAGGGTAGTTGGGGGTGGTGGGTGGGAGTTAGACAAGAATTTGGCTGGTTGTAATACTTGTATGGTCAGATTTCAACCACCCGAAGTAATTGAGTAGGAAATACACAATGCACAGTAGATTGAATGTAATATAAACACAGACAAGGCTAGGTGTGGTGGTATTTGTTGTTTCGTTTGTTAGTTTTCAAGAACATCTGAAGTTGTATTAGAAAAGCAAACAAACAAACAACAACAACACAACAACAACAAACAAGTTCACAGTGGCCTGCATGCATACTGACAAGACAAACAGCAAATTGACGAGCTGTGTTCACAGTCGCAACAGTCTACAAAATTTTGATGGTTGAAACATAGGCCAACACAGTAACCTGGGCCCTCAGAGGGCGCCACAACGTCCGTCACACGACAGCCCCCATGGACTATCCAATACCGGTGACCCTGATGGACTCAAACCAAGGCCACAGACGTGGAGAGGACATCGAAACTGAGATCACCACGAGTGCAGGGCATGAAGGGCCACAGACTGTGATACTTTTTTTTAAAATGATGATTGATGAGAATGAGCATGATGAAGATGATGCTACGGATTTCCATTCCAGTCTGACTGCATGACATGGCTTTACGCTACGTTTACTTTCATAATATATTCCAGCATCAACAAGGCCTGAGAGATACAGACACTTGCAGTGTTGATCAGGTAATTTGAGCAACACTTTCAGAGAGGCATCATAAAGTGGATGAAACTCGACTGTATGATCCCAGCCTTCCCAACTGACCTCGTAGCAAACTCAACTCTGGGTAGGAGTCGGTCGGGTAAGAAAAATCTCACACAACTCTGATGGGAATCGAACCCACGACCTCCCATCCAGGAGCTCACAACACTAGCCATTTCGCCACAATAGTGGTTTTTCTTCTTCTTCTTTTTTCAGAAAGACTTGAGTGTATGATACTCTTAAATAACTTGTAACATCCTGATGGATTGTTTTGAATGTACAGATTGGAATTTGTTTTTGAATTCTAGTTTTGACATTAACGAAGCCACCGATGTTATTTCCAGCTGCATTTCTTTCTGTGAACACATGATTGTACCTACTAAAACTATCAAAATATTTCCCAACACAACCTTGGGTTACAAAATCTCTTAAAGTAACTCTAAATGAGAAAAAAAATAGCTTTTTCATGTTCAGGAAAATGTTCAAACCAAAATATTAGTAACAAAAAAACAGCAAAAGAATAGAAGCAATTTGCAGAAAAGCTGAACGATTTTTTACTGTAGATTTGATGATAAAGATTTTAGTAAAGAATTAAAGGAAGTGAAGGAAGAACTCCAAAGCAATGTTAAAAACGATGTTGATGGAAGTGATGTTGTTGTGATTGAGGAAAATGATGTTCAGTCTTTTTTCAAACGTTTAAATGTGAAAGGCAATGGGCCCTGATAATATCTGTGGAAAATTGTTGAAGGTGTGTGCTTCTCAGCTCTCCTATGTTTACAGTCGTTTGTTTACCTGGTCACTTAGAGAATGTATAATTCCTGTTTTATGGAAAAATGCCACTGTATGTCCTGTTCCCAAAAAACGCAACCCAAGCTGTTTAAATGATTACCGACCAGTTGCCCTCACATCTGTTGCAATGAAATGTCTTGAAAGAATTGTCCTCTGTTCTGTTTTAAAAGATACTACACAGTACCAAGACCCGTTTCAGTTCGCATACCAACAGAACAGATCAACAGATGATGCCACACTCACACTTCTCCATCATGCTTTTTTTCACACCTCGAAAAACCTGCCTCCTTTGTACGCATTCTCTTTATTGATTTCTCATCAGCATTCAACACCATACAACCACATCTGATGGGCAAAGAAACTCATTAACATAAATGTGGGTAACAAGCTCATTCTTTGGATAATTGATTTTCTTACACAGAGGACACAGTCTGTTCGATATCAAAGTGTTGTTTCGTCTTCCAGAGTCATTTCAACTGGCGCACCCCAGGGTACTGTTTTATCACCAGTGCTTTTTACTCTGTGTACACAAATGATTGTTCAGGAAGTGATTCAACTTTGTACATTAAATATTCAGATGACTCAGCACTTGTGGATCTCTCCAACTCTGATTCTGTTTACTTCAAGGAGGTTCAAAGATTTGTTGACTGGTGCGATCATAACTATCTTGATCTGAATGTAAACAAAAACGAAAGAAATGTTGATTGATTTTAGAAAGAATCCAAAAGCTGTACCACCACTTTTTATCAAAGGTGCTGAAGTAGAACGTGTTGAATCATACAAATATTTAGGAACTTTTATAGATAATAAGCTGAATTTTAAATCCCATGTTGAGTATGTCCACAAAAAATGTCAAACCAGATTATATTGTCTTCGCAAGCTGCGCGTTGGTGAGAGACAAAAAAAGTCTGAGTGAGCTGTACAGGTGCCGTGTTGTTTGTAAAGCGAAGAAGATTGCGTGTGACCAGACCCATGTTCTTGCAAATCAGTATGACCTTCTTCAGTCAGGACGAAGATATCGATCGGTTAAATGCAGAAGTGTCAGATTTAAACAAAGTTTTATTCCCCTGTCCATTGATTTTATGAACCGAGGAGATGTTTAATTGAAATCCAAATTCCTGTATATGAATGTATGTCGTATGTGAGAAAATGGGTAATGTGACTAAATTATTGTTTATTTGCTGTGAATGTGTGTGACCACAAATTAATTTCTCAAATTGAGATAATAAAGTTTACTTGACTTGACTTGAACTAATGGTGTCCTAAACGTACTGACAGCATGTTTTTAATTTCATATTGGTTGGTTTCCACCACCACCACCCCTCCCCCGAATATTGCCAAACAAACCTTTTCTGATTCACCTGAATACTGTCAACTTAAAGCAAATGGACACTTGGTTCTTGTCATGACGTCACCATTCACTGAGTATATCACAATGGGATGAAACGAAAGTGAGGATAATATGCGTTCCTCACAGATAGATGTCACTGTGCCATTCGGAAATGTGCTGAGCTTCAGGGAACTCGATGATCCACCATTGACCGTCACACAGAGTTATTTTAAAACAGCCAAGAATTCCATCCGTTTTTCAAAAGGTATATTGTCAGTTGCGAGCCTTTTTGGCGTTGGGAAAGTGTATGACTTTGAACCTAATGCTTTTCATATGTACAAGGTTAATATTATGTCATTTACTGTTGAAGTTTCCAGTGACAGTTTCATGAAAGGAGGGGAGAAGATTGCACCATGTTTCCAATTGTTCTTTTCTTATTTGACACAGGATAAAGTACCCCAGAAGCTACCCAGTGTGTTCTGGAACTGCTCCACAGAACATTATACGACCTTTCATCCCCACGTGCACTGTAACCTGCAGATAGATTGTGAAGATGGAAGGACGGAACTGAGCATTGTCCCCACAGCAGTACAAGCTGTCAGGGCTTCGTGGCATTGTGTGACCGTTGTTACAAAATCGTCAGAAATCTGACTGGATTTAAAGATGATAAGTTCAACGGCAACAAACTGGGCAATGAATATTGCAATCCTTCAGCGGCAGACTAGCAGTTCCTGCATGTACGTTCAACCCATAATAGGTACTTGCGTAAATTCAAAGAGATTTTGGAGTGACTTGCCACTTCTCTGGGTTGGATTATATGCAAATGACATGTCACTGCCTGATATATATAGGTATGTTCTACACAATGACAAAACTGTGGGTTTTTTTTTCATTCTTTCTTCCGATTACTTGATATATTGTATCTGAACTCTCGTTTTGTTCTGTCACTTCAAAATGGGTATGCTTTGCTGCCCATGAAAACACGAAGATGTTTGCGTGTACATTTTCTGGGGGCGATTTGTGAAATAAAAACAATCGAGACTGATGACATTTTTCATTATTATAAAAGATAATTTCCATGCCAAAGGCAGACATGTCGGTGCCAAAGGGACTACCTTCGATGTCGAAGTGCCACGGTGGTCAAACGACTTACACATTTCTATTATGTGGTTCTGGCCAACATAAACAGGAGCAAACGACTGCTTGCTATTTCTCATATCAAGAATCACGTACAGGTAAGTTTGAATTATCCAATTCTATAGCACTAACTCCTGTATTTTCATGCAGTGATGAAGTAACAGCTTCGTCTTACACTTTCCTGTGTGACTATGGAAGTGATTGCCCTGATTCAACAGATGAATCCTTTTGTAAGCATTCTCTTTGTGTTGGAACATTCACTTGTGAAAATGGTGAATGTCTGCCATTTTACAGGGTTTTGTGATCAACGTTCCACCTGACAGGACGAATCAGACGAGAACTGCTTTGCTTTCGAGAGAGATACATCACTTTTCCCGGGAACCTTCTCCTGTTCTAACCAGCTGCCAAGGCTTCGGATATTTTTTTTACACAGTACCATTAGCCATCAATGACTCCTGTCCTGACAGTCATTACCGCTGTCCTGGAGAGTTCAATGATTGCCTTCCGGGTTTACACACGATGCAATGGGATGTATGATTTTATAAGACGTGAGGACGAAGAGGAATGTGGGGAGATAACTTGTCCAGGGCTTTTTCGGTGTAGGCATTCAACAACATGTCTCCATAGTGACCACATTTGTGATCACTGGCCGCACTGCCCCAAACACGAGGATGAACGATGGTGTGATACTGCTTGCTCACTGGGCTGCCTCTGTCAAGTTAACACTTTTCTTTGTCCTCAGCCTTTTCGTGCTGAACTTTTCCCACAGATTCGATATCTGGATGCTACAAAGAATGATACTGTCTGATGTGAGTAAGAATACCTACCTCATTTATCTGGTTCTTGACAACTGTTCTGTGACATACCTTCCAGAAGTAGAATTGTTTCATTTGAAATTCCTGAATCTCAGCAACAACAAACTTCAATTTATCAACCTGACCATTTTCCTTGGCTTAGAAAACCTGCAGTCTTTGACTCTGTCGAGTAATCCCATCACATCAATACATGCCGATAACTCTTCAGCTATCCAACAAAATCTACTCACAGTGGTGGATCTGTCACACACAAGACTGATGATGTTTGATTCTGAGGTTCTTAAGGAACTTCCTCGTTTACAGAAATTAGATTTAAGTTTTACGTCTATCCATACCATCAGTCCAAATGGTATCTACTTCACGTCACAGATGACTGAATTGTACATGGAGGGCAGTCCAGATAAAGTATTTTAGCCCCAATGTTTTCGAACATTTGCTCTATCTACATTTTGTCTCTGCAGAGAATTATAAGTTATGCTGCAGTCAAGTGCTTCCTCGTAATTTAGACTCCTTGTCCTGTATTGCACCCAAAGATGAAATTTCATCTTGTGAAGATTTACTGCACTCATGGATATACCGTGGGTTTTTCTGTGGCTGATTGCCTGTCTCTCGGTGACTGGCAATGTCTTCTGTTTCTGTGCCGTTTATTTGCGAGGAGTATGGCGTCGTCCAGTGGGTACAGCATGTTTGTCACCAGCCTCACCATAGCGGACTTTGTGATGGGGTGTACATAACTGTCATAGGAGTGGGCTGATGAACGTTTCCGTGGTAATTATCTTCATCATGATGACTCATGGAAGAGCAGTGTTCCTTGTAAGTGGCTGGTTTCCTGTGCCTGATGTCCAGTGAGGTGTCAGCTTTCATCATCTGCCTCATCACTTTAGATCGTTTCATGGTGCTGTGCTTTCCGTTTAGTTCCATGCGCTTTCAGAGAACATCAGCACTGGTAGTGTGTTTATCGGTCTGGCTGACTGGTTTATTTCTTGCCTTGTTGCCTTTAATGCCAGTAACATCACACGGGGAGTTTTACAGCCAGACAGGAATCTGTATTCCACTGCCAGTTACACGGCAAGCATTCAAAGGAAAAGTTTATTCTTTCAGCGTGATGATCGTCGTCAATTTTATTCTGTTTCTATTAATCTCAGTGGGTCAGGCCTTCATCTGTTGGTCAATACAGCAAACCGCCTTAAAGACAAGCTGAACGAATGTACCTCACGACATGACGATTGCTCAGCGGTTGATTACAATTGCACTAACAGACTTCTTGTGCTGGTTTCCCATTGGATTGTGTGGCATGCTGGCCCTGGCGTGTCTCCTGTACCCAGTGAAGTGAATGTGGCCTTGGCTATATTCGTACTTCCTTTAAATTCTGCCATCAACCCATTTATGTCTCCTTTCAACACTTTGGCAGAAAAGCGGAAAAAGCAGAAAGAATCTGACCTATTGAAATGGATGGAATCTCAGACTGATTTGAATTCAACATGAGCTATTTTCGTTTGTTGCAATCGTATAATGATTTTCGGACAGTTTTGCTGACCTTGAGTCTTGCACCAGGCTAATGTTGGCAGCTCGAAGGCACGGCCACCGATTCTCTGCTGTTTTTCAGGGCATTACTCTGAGGCCTATACAGCCTTTAGATTTTTCAGTCGTTCAAATCTTAGTCTAAATTACAAAATATGTCAGACCTTTCAGCGCTTCCAGTAATGTTCTTGTGGGAAAAAAGTGGTGCCTTTGTTTTACCAACTCAAAGGTGTTCAGTTTCACACTTTCTTGTGATGGAACTGATTTTGCTGTCCATCACATACAGGCGATTTTAGACTTTCAAAGGGAAGAACTTTTCCATTTAAGTTATATCACTGACATAAAAGAGAGAAGCATGGGGAATGTGATGTAACACACTGCGGAATAGCAATACGGGTGGGGGCATAGGGATCTGTTTTCCTGCATATTGACCACTAGACTGCTTTTTAACAGTACTCTAATCAAGAGCCTTTTTCTTACATCCCTGAAATCTTTATTACAGCTCAGCTCCTGTTTTGACACTCTCTGCTGGCTACCACCAGATGGTCCTAAGCATGATGGTGTGGTACAGACCTTGTCATAAGGAACCAGAATCTGGAATCAGCTTACCTGGGTGATCAAATGAATTTTTGTCCTAGCTCGTTTAGTCAGAGACTCTCACTATAAGTTTTAAATACTAGTCTCAACATCACATTTTCCACTGCTGTAACGGTCCGTTGGGTCCAGCGCGCGCGCGCACGCAAGAGAGAGAGAGCAAAAAAAAACGCAAGCGCCATCGTGGAGGCTACTTCCAAGATGGTAGTAAATTTGAAAAAAAAAAAAAAGAGAGAGATTTTTGTATGGCACCATATTGAAAAGAAATAAACTGGTTCACTTCTCTTAAGCAAAGTGAAAGAATGAAATGATTAATTGTAACCTAAGCGAGTGGGCTCAAGAAGGCCGGACCAATTATATGAGAAGGGAGGGGGAAAGGGGGTGTTAAACGGGCCTAGGAGGCCTTCTCCAATGGGTAAAAGGGGTACAGCGTGCCAAAATACCAGTTTTCCGGATAGAAGGAGGGGGGGGGGGGGTCCAGAAACCCTGGACACCCCTCCTCTCGTCCGGATCTGGGACTACACTAAATGTCACAGAGTTCAAAGCATTGAGGTCTCCTCCCTGCTTGTTCTGTGTGCTTTGTGTTATCATTTCTGCGAGGCGATCTGGTGTTGTAAGCAGCTTTCGTTTAGAGTTATGAACTTGCAATCATTTTTCTTCACGGAGCAAGAGTTACCCTACTCTTTCGTTATTAACTGTTTACTGTTCGCTGCCACATTTAAGATCGCCTTTCCAGCAATTGGTCAAGCATTTCAGGAATCAATTACAAGCTGTTTGTTTTTTACAAGCTCTCAATTTTTTTTTTTTCTATCAAACCGATTGAAAATGGTGGTGGGGACAGAGTTCCAGGCTGAAAGTATTTCAAAGAAAGACAGGAAGTATTTCAAAGAAAGACAGGAAGTATTTCAAAGAAAGACAGGAAGAAGGGAGAAAGTGAGAAAGGAAAATGGGGGGACATAAATTCACAGCGTATTTTTGAACAAGCAAGAGAAATGCTATGCGAGTGATTGTTGCGCCAGCGGACAGCAAAAGTGTGTGTGGTGTTTGTTTGACAGTTTTGGATAGCTCCAGTTATCTCTTTGTGTTAAAGGTGGTATCAGTATGTTCCTTTTTAAATGCATGATACAATGGTGTAGATATTGTTTTGAACTTTTCAGTAACTTTTTTTCACAATTGCACTTTAAAGCTTTAGCTTCTGTAATTTTCATCCATCTTTGACCATAGTTCTTCACTGCAAAAGGTCTGTGAATAGTGTTCATCATTTTGACCAAGACCTAGGCTACTGTGTTGGCCTATTTTCATCCTTCTTGACCAAGGCCTAGGCTACTGTGTCGGTCTACGTTTCATCCTTCTACATTTTGTAGGCTGTTGCGACTGTGAACACAGCTCGGCAGTTTGCTGTTTGTCTTGCCAGTATGCATGCCACTGTGAACTTTTTCTTTTTTCTTTTTCTTTTTTTCCCTGATGCTTCAAGTGTTTTTGAAAATGACAAACGAAAAACCACCACCACCCACCACCTATCCTTGTCTGTGTTTATACTACATACAGTCTACTGTGCATTGTGTATTTCCTGCTCAATTACTTCAAGTGGTTGAAACCTGATCATACAAGGGATTACAACCAGCCAAATTCTTGTCTAACCACTACTACCCCCCACCCCCCCCCCCCCCAACTATCCTGCCACAATGGATCTGTCCCTTCTTCAAACAAATTGGACAATGAGTGTTGAATGACAGCATGGGCTACCTCAGCAGAGAGGTCTGCCAGCGCAACCGTCATTTGGGGCCATGTCTGAAGCCCCGCTCTGCACGGCACTGTCGAGCAGGACTCCTCCACCACTTGGGTACAACCTGCCCTCAGCTGCCCCTGTCCAACACAACGCGACTCCACTTACCACTGGCCTGCCTGACCCACCACCTCCCGACAACAAGTCCGCCTCTGCTGCCAGCACCCACTCTCAGCCTGGCCGTGCTAGCTGTTCTGGGCTGCCTGGCTTCTCAGCAGCTGTTGAATCTGTCACCACATCTTCAGCCTCCTCACTCTCTGCCACTCTGTCAGAGTGCCCTTGTACCTCAACTCCGGCCTGTTCCCCACCCCCTTCTTCCACCATTTTGTCTTCCTTCACCCCCATCGCCTTCCTCACCGCTGCTACTACCACCTTCACCACTGCAATTGATGTCATCCACCCCTCTGCCATCCTCGTCTCCACCCTCGTCCTCTTCTCAACAGCTCCCATCCTTCCCCCTGTTTTGCACAGTGGGCTGCCCACAGACAGCAGGAACAGCAGGAGTGACCACCAGGCTGTCAGCAACGACAGTAGCCAGGTTCCAGGGAAGCCCCCAGCCAGGGACGTGGGATGATGTCTCCACCAGTTGCCACTGGACAAAAACAATGCAGCACTGAGTCTGTGGCCAGTTTCCAGGACAGGTAAGCGGCGGAACAACGATGGCATCGAACCTGAGGAACTGCCAGGAACACCAGTCCACGAGGGCAGTCCTCGTAGCGGGAACCAACGAACACTATTGACATACACTTCAGAGCTACTCCTGCCCACACAACCGCTCGAAGGGCCTCCAGGGCGGTTGGTGACTTTACCAGAATCCTAACACAAAGCAATCAACCAAAAACAGCCATACCCATAGACTCAGCCCCCTGGACGTTGTATCCAGAAAAGGGCCGGTCCCAACGAACCACTCACATGACGTCTCACGGAAGAAGGATTCAAATAAACTAAGGGACGGGGGGGAACAAAATCCAAAGCAGTTCATGCTTCTCAGTACCAAGACAGAACTTGGCGGCACCTAAAACAACCAGCGTCACCCCTGATGGCGGGTCGGTCCACCTGTGACGGCTCAGTTCTACGTCCTCACAGCAGATGCTTTCAGGCACATTTTGTGTGCTGAAACAAGCTGTAGCATTGAGACTAGTTGTTTGGTGGACATGGTAGCTGGCAGGCGTAGTTTTAAGTCGGTAATTTCATTGGGGAGAAGGCACACAGGCTAATTGATTCCCTCGAGGAGAAGTCTGGGTCAAGTTGTTCATTCGTAGGTATTCGGTATTTCTCGTCTCTCGTGGTCAGTCGTGAAAGCAGTGTCATCCTTGTGGCCCTCCCTCCAGGGCTGTCGTCAGGGCTACCTGCAGCCGTCTTCGAGCTGAGTCTCGACGATCCTGTGCGGCGTGAGGCCGATTTAGGACACGTGCAGGACAGAAGTCGCCAAGCCGCTACGCGAAGATCTATGTGTCCACTCTGTGCCCTTGAGGTTACTTTTCCACCTTCCCACCACTCCTTTTCCCATGGGGAGGGCCCTGATGGTCGTGCAGGCCATGGTAAACTCGAAGAATGGCAGTACCTCGTCACCGAACTGTCCCACGTCCTCAAGAGCAGTTCCCCGTGCTGCTGATGCAAGCAAGGTAGGCTGCCCGGCCCTGCGCCTATCTGCTACTTTGGCGCCTTCTGCTGGCAATGCCACCTTCTGGTTGGGTCGACCTGTCTGTAGCCTTGTCTTACATGGGCACGTGATCTCTGAACACAGTCATCAACTCTAATAACAACCATTCCATTTCTTTGCAAACATAACAGTGGCAACTGACAAGGTCTGAAGAAATCAACTCCAAACGAAGTCATCAGCTGGTATGAAGAACATGTGCTATTGCACCTGGACCTTGCTGGGGGCATCGCAGCGATGTCAGACCGTCCACAGAGTCTGCTACAACTGCAGGTATTGGTGATGATTGAGGGAGCTCAGTCTGGGTACCAGAGGAAAGAAGACGAAGACCATAATGTCAGGCCACAAAGACACATGTTCATTGGACACAATAATATATGTAGTTAAACATTTCAGGCACGAGGAAAGCTCCATCAACAAATATTGTGACAACGAGCTGAACTGTAGATATTTGAAAAAACAAAACAAAACAAAAAAAACGCCTCAGCAGCGTTCTACCGGTTCAACAAAACGTGGTCAGACAAGCTTTAATGAAAACCAAGTTAATTCAACGGTACTTCCTTTTGTACAGCTGCAAAACATAGCACTTGAAAGTTGCTAAAGAGAAGCTTGATGCTTTCGGCTTGAGTTGCCTCAGAGTCTGGGCATGTGGTGGATCAACCTTGTCCCCAACGAGAAAGTCAGAAAGCGGTCCGAACAATTCGAGGGTTGACTGCCAGAACCCAATATCTCACATACCTATATACTAGGGAGATACTGGGTTCTGGCAGGCAACCCTCGAAACTCTACTATCTTCCATCACATGCAAAAGGTACTTGCCATGTAGCACGTCATCCGAGAATGTAGCACGTCATCTTGAGAATGATTGATATTCTAGTATGATAATTTTCACTTTCCCCGGTGGCACAGCCATGGAAAACGTCTTTATTGGCCATCAGGTGCATCCATCCCACTCCACCCCATTCCCTCGACCCACGCGCGCGCGCGAGTGTGTGTGTGTGTGTGTGTGTGTGTGTGTGTGTGTATCTGTGTGTGTGTGTCTGTCTGTCTGTCCGTCTGTGTCTGTCTGTGTGTTTTTCTCTCTGTGTCTCTGTCTCTGTCTGTCTCTGTCTCTCTGTCTCTCTCTCTCTCCCTCTGTGTGTGTGTGTGTGTGTGTGTGGGGGGGGGGGGGGGAGGGTGCTGAATGCTTAGAGATGTTCCAAGAGAGCTCGTATTTTTGTTTTAATTGCGAAGCGACTTTAACTGGAAACGATATTTATTTAATCAAATACACAAAACTCGGTGAACCTCCGAAAGAAAGTACTAATTAATGGAGTCTGTTTTTTTTATTTATGCAACCTTTTTCAAAGCACAGCAGGATATTTATTTCATATTAAGCAATTTTCTTTAAAATCAGGAACAGAACAGCAAGTAATGGTGACTTTCTCTTCTCACCATGGTGTCCCTAGTGCTTGAATCGTGTATTTACATTAGTCGTTCATATATTCCGGCTTCTTGTCGTTGTTGGTATCCCCCATGCCCTGAAAGGGGTCAAGGAATTAATTTTTTTTTTTTATTCTTATGTATTCATGTGTAAACGTGCATGCATCTGTATGTGTGTCTGTCCTTAACTTTGTTGTAATGTTGCTTTTGTTACCATGGATTATGACATTTCTAATGAAAATTCGTTGCAGATAGACAGACAGACAGGACAGATAGATAGATAGATAGATAGATAGATAGATAGATAGATAGATAGATAGATAGATAGATAGATAGATGAATGGATAGATAGATGAATGGATAGACAGATGGATATATTTGCATTTGTGTTTACTTTAAACAAGGTACAATGATCGGAGCTTAGTTTTCTGTACACTATTACTCTGTGAACTAACTCTTGATCAAGTCAGTATAAGATTCCAACCATTTCGAAAGTTTGGTATTACTCTGTAAACTAACTCTTGATTAAGTCAGCATACGATTCCAACCATTTCGAAAGTTTGGCTTCGTTGGAGATTCTCCGTTTCTCTGCAAGGGTGTTGAATGTATACATGAATGGATTTACAGCAGAATTCAAGGGGAGCACAAAAATAGCCAAAGCTACGTTCACTTCTCCAGGAATGGAAGTACCGGTCGATGCCAGAATTCCGCCGATTCCAATGGGAAACCAGCACATGAAATCTGTTACCGCAACAGTGATTAACCGCTGAGCTATGAGGTCATATCCTTTGATGTTTTTGTTGTGTTGGCTTTCAGTGCATTGGTCTGAATGGACCAGTAGATGAGAGCCTGACCAGCGGAGATGAATAAAAACAGAATAAAGTTAAAGACAATAAATACACTGAAAGAATACAGCTTTCCTTTAAATTCATGCCTCGTAACAGGCAGCGGTATGCAGATGCCAGTCTGACCGTAGAATTCCCAGTGTGATGTCATCGGAAGTACAGGCACTAAGGCTAAGAAACTGCCAATAAACCATGCCACCAGACTAGCTACTGCCGCTGACGTTTTTCTCAAACCGAAACGAGCTGAACGGAAAGTGAAGAACGATGAAACGATCCAAAGTGATGAGCCAGATGATCAGAGCTGACACTTCACTGGAAAACAAAGACAGAAAGCCAGCCATCTTGCAGGTGGCACTGCCTCTCCAAGACTCTTCATAATGGAGGTAGGTGCCACGGAAAAGTTCGTCGGCTGCTCCGATGACAGCAATGTAAACACCCATCAGGAAATCAGCCATTGTAAGATTAATAACAAACACACTGAACCCGCTCGAAGAAGTCATGCTTCTTGAGAGAAGACGTGCACAGAGACAGAAGATGTTGCCGGTAAGAGACAGACAGGTGATGACCCACAGAAATCCACGGTACATCCACGACTGCAGTAGATCCTCACACGACGAAATTTCGTTTTGGGGAGAATGACAAGATGATTCATCAAAATAAGAGGGGAGTATTTCTTTGCAGCAGAATTTAAAATTTTTGCGCAACTATGACTCTTAGATTAGAGACATCTCTGAAGATATCCAGTGGAAAGTTTTTCACTGGACTACCATCCATATAGAGTTCAGTCAACTGTTGTGTGAACTGAAACCCACTTGGACTGATAGTATGTATGGACGTGAAATTGAAGCTTAGCTGTTGTAATCTAGGGAATGCTGAGAAGACTTCAGTCTCTAACACTGTCAGAAATGTGTGTGACAGATCCAACGTCGTCAGTGTGTGCTGCCGGAGGTCAAAGGTCAGATCAGTATAGAGTAAGCTTATCGGATTGTTGGACAAGAACAGAGCTTGAAGATTTGTTTAAGCTGAGAAAACATGTTGCATTAATGCTTAGAAATTCATTTTCACTCAGGTCAAGCATTCTCAGATTCACCACATTCACTTCAGGTAAGAGAGTCAAAGCACACTTAGCAAGAATCAGATGGAAAATCCAGGGGTGATCATTGACATCAGACAGTGTCATACCAGAACCTGTGGCATCCAAGTAGCGAAGGTGAGGGAAAAGTGCAGTGGGGAAAGGCTGAGAGCAGAGAAAAGTGTGACCTTGACAAAGACAGCCCACAGGACAGGTGACGTAACATACTGACTCATCATCATTCATCGGACAGTGCGGCCATCCATCGCACAGCTGGTCAACGTGAACGCAGGTTGTGGAAGCTCTGCACCTGAAAAATCCTGTACACGTCAAGTCTTCACATCCTTCTTCATCCTTGTGATCAATACAGTCATACATCCCATTACATCGTGTGTAGACTGGCAGGCAGTCGTTGAAGTCACCAGGACAACGGTAATGGCTGTCAGGACATGTCTCTGTGGAATTCATAGGGGCTGATGTGAACTTTCTGATACCATCAAAATTAATAAGAGCAGGAGATGGCACGTACACATATCTGACCATAATTTGTGAAAACGCCTCACAGTTTGTTTCATCGGACTCATCATGGCAATGGGACGTCTGATCGCACATCTTGTGGAAGGACAAGCACTGACCATTTGTACACTGGAATGTGTTAGCACAGACAGGATACTGACAAACGGATTCATCGGTATTGTCGACGCAGTCTTGTATGAAGTCACACACCAAGGTGAAGGGGAGTGTGATCGCACCATCACTACATGTGAACTGAGGTGACACTATGGCATGATGATTCTGTGAGTAGGAGTCATTTACATGTGGCATTTGATATGAAACACTACACTGTGCCGGTTCTTCCCCACACACTCTATATTGATTAGAACCACACACAAGAAACGAATGTGTCAGCTGACCATTCAAACATTTGATCACAGATCGCTGACCAGAAACAAAATTGTATGCGGTGGTCAAGGAATTGGGTTTGGTTGATAGGAGTTTTTTCTCTGTCTGATTTCAGCGTGAATTCACAAACTATCCCATGAATGAACTTGTCCCGATTCCTGCAGTCATCATTCGCCAGCAGGCCTGGCCGACTTAGAAAATTTCCCGTGGAATAGCATTTTTTCAGCCCGTGGTGCTCTATGTCAAACTGGAACATCCTCAATTTGTCGGTGACGTCAAACATATGATGCAGCACAGAACGCATGTCCAGAATCTCATGTCTATACATGTTAGGTAATAACACATCGTTACTGTAAAAACCAACCCAATGTTTCCTTAGCCTTAACACGTGCATTTTGGTGAGGTTTTTAAGTGAAACAAACCAGTCATTCATACACTTCGGGAAATTTAACCTGCCCCCTAGTGAAGTACAATGCCCTGTACCTATTTCTATAACATCACTGTCATCGCTGTATTTTTGAATCACGTTGTGAACGAATTTGTAACAACTGTTACATAACGCCACCAAGCCCTGGCATTCGGGACTGCTGAAGGGGCAGTGTTCTGATTCATCCCGGCCATCTTCACACTCTCTCTGGTGATTACAAGCCACGTGGTGATGGAAGCTGGCGTAGTGATCCACGGAACAGTTCCCACAGACCACTGGATAATTTCTGTGGAGCTTTGTCCCCAGGGAAGAAGGAGAAAAACAACTGGAAGCACTTGGTTTTTGTTTCAATGCAGGATCCGCCTGCCAGTGTAATAGATATTTTCCTCGCCTGAAAGACATGCATAAAATCAGATATAAAATCCATTCTCATCCTCTTCCACACAAGAACTCTTGATTCTCTGAAACGGCCGGCCGAAAAAGTCATGGAATGGCGAAAGAGACTGACATCTACCACTACCACACGTATTGTCACTTCTCTGAAACTGATTAGAACAACGTGTCCTGCCGGAACAGACACGGTCTTCCTTGTAAAAGCCAGAAAAACAGCATTATAAATTCTAGTAAGATTTCCCTCTACTGTGATGTAGCCAGAGTTGGAAGATGGCAGGACTAAAACCATTTTTCTGGTGACATACTTACACAGGGCTGGTCGGACTAGGCCTTCATTACAATATATTTCACGTTGATCAACCAACCAATCTGCCAACAAGTACACCAACGAATCAGAAAAAGCCAGCCAGTTGTTCATCTAGCTGAAATCCAAATTCTACGTTCATTTTTTCTGTACGATGGCATAAATTATAGTCCTTGACCTAATCTTCATAAACAGAAAATCTGTCTTTTCAAATCGTTAGGAATCGAAAGATATTAGTCAGCTAGTGGGATACTACAGATTACTTCCCATGTATGTGGGCATAATTGTTAGCCTACTTTAAAAAGTTTAATCTTTAAACATTGATGAATAAATTCTCGAAACGTATTCCTTGCAAGTCCTTCAATGAGTTCTGATCTCAATAAAATCACGAAATAGTCTGTCCTGTATCCAAATTCAATGTCTGCATCTTCAATATAAGAGACTATCTGATCTTAGACAAGGAAAAAATCGAGTCTTGCTGACGGAAATGGTTATATCTTCCCCATGTATATTTGTAACAATTCTGATGTATATCTTTCTAAATGCCATTGAACTATTTGCCAGATATCATGCTCTAAATCATTTCTTTAACTTCGATTTGTTTTTAATTTTTACGACGGTAAGTACTCTGAATCAGTTACTAAGTTAAAGTATCCACCTTTTTTGACATTCTCAATATTGAACTATTCTATTTCACCAAGGCGTTGTACAACACTGTCGTCTCTGTGTGGTCTAAAAGCATTTACACTTAAGATTGGTTGTTACGAATGTTGTTGCCAAACTGGAAGTAAAATCTGTTTTGTGTCCTTATAGAACTCGTGTTTGAATCTGGGGGTAATAACAATCTTCTCTTGATCCTAAAATTGGGGCTTTTTTCCCATATAACTTCCATGTTTTCCCGGAATCAGAAGACAGACTCATCCAAGCTAGTCCATGTGTCATGTCAGAAGACATCCAAGCTATTCCATGTCTCATGTCTTTCATCGTTGTAGCACGATCATCTCCAAATGATTTATCTCCCACAGTCACGCTTGCATTGTCTTTGTGCGTTCGGGCGATTGGATTGTTCACGTAGGGCTTGGACGCACTGTGCCTGCGCAGACAGATTTGCGAAGTTGCATGTCCTTGCAAGGCGAGTGCGTCAATCCCTCGTGACACATTTTCCTTCTCGCCTGCCTGTTACAACAGATGGTCCATAAGCTCTGCTGTTGCAGGTGAAATGGTTTACTGCATTTTCTTTGGCTTTGAGGTCAGTTTTTTGCGCCCATGGTGATACGATGCTACCAGATTCCCACTGGGGACCTATCATGTCTTGGTAGTTGGCTGCTTTCTGTGGGTGGGGGGTTGGAAGGCAGAGGGGGGGTGGAGAAACCACCCCTCCAGTAGTGAAAGAGTGCAGCCACTTGTCACAGCACCCTGGGGATCCGGCAGCTTGTGGAACTACCAGCAGATCTGAAGCTGCTTGACCAGCAAGGGGTGATATATGAAGAGAATGGGAACCTGATCCAAAAGCAGCCGAACACCGGGTCCTAACTGAGCACGTGCCAATAGGGGGGGGGGGGGGGGGGAGGGATGCCCTGAACCCGACTCAGAGGACAAACAGGTACATAGCCCCATCAGTGACGGTTTCCGCAAACGGACTCAAAACAAGCTGGATTACCCAGAAGTCGGCACAGAAATCGGCTGTGCTATTTTTCCATACTAATTGCGTTAGCAATGGAGGCCATCTTGAAAGCAACCAAAGCGGTACAGGTTTACCAGACTCTGGCCACTTTTAAAGCCTTCATGGGCTACACAACAGTCCTTTCCACCCAAGACGATGAAACACGCAGAATGCTGGAAGAGTTAGACAAAAGTAGCTGCTTCATCATGATGAGTTTCAAACAAAAAAGTACGGAACTTTTCCAAGAAGACAGGAAATGTACCTGAAACAGCCACAACAGCAGTGACAGAAGAACCAGTCAAGGGCCTCAGATGGTCTTACAATGACTCCTCGAAAGACACAAACAGTAGAAAAGACATCCAGCAAATAGTGGAAGAACGCCAGGAGATAATGGACAAGTGTGACCGCCCTGGTGAACACAAAGTCTAGAGTCTGCAGTTCATGCTGATCCTCAGGCTCCTCCAGCCTCTACTGGCATACAATATCAGACCTAGCTCAGTGGACTCAATGGAGGCCAAAATCTCCATGTACACAAAAGAATGGTTCGGCGTCCCACCTGGTCGTACTGACGCTGCATTCCACTGCTGCCAAGCAGATCTGATGCTAACATGAAATCCACGCCAAAAGAGTACTGTTACTCGCTAGGCCGCTAACTTCCAAAGTACAAGGTAAGTGCAGTTGCTTGTAAGAGTTCGTTGTCGATCCTGTGGTAGGTGTTCAGCTTGCAGACGACGAAATACACCAGGCAGTACTGAAAGGAAGAGGGTCCTTTTATTTACAAACGTTGAAGAATATAGGAACAAAAACAAACAAACAAACAAACAAAATCTCTCTCTCTCTCTCTCTCTCTCTCTCTCTCTCTCTCTCTCTCTCTCTCTCTCTCTCTCTCTCTCTCTTGTAACGAGAGATAATAAAGTTTTCTGAATCTGAATCTGAATCAACTGATCTTCAGTTGAGTAAGTCGTACAGGAACTCAACCGTACATGCAGCAGCCATTTTCTACTAATGGCAACGTTTCATCGACTAGACTCAAAATCAGCGAAGACACGAACAATTCTGTGCTCGACAATGACTAGAACTCTTCAACAAATCCCATTTCTCTTTTCCTCCCACGCGCACAGCTCCCATTCTTTTACATGTATCTAAAGAATATTCTCGAACATACTCAATCATCCTTTTCTAGAATATTCTGCATATCGGTAAACTCAGCCGATGAAATCGCGAAAGCTTATGCGAATGTGAGTCGATCAGCTTCTGCAACATTCTCGAACGTTCGGTAATGCACTAGCAACTTACTGAGACCTCGTGAGCATTCTAGCATAATCTCGAATATTCCAACGGCATTATCAATCGATTCGAAAAAAAAAAAGCTGAACAATAAGGCATACGTTCACTTTCCCAATGTTTTCAGTAGATCAACAATAGCACTACATTAACCGAAAATACAGAAATCTAAAAGCGATAAGTAAAAGGAGGCTTGCAACTTGTCATTACTGCTGTGACGTCTTTCGTGAAAGTTTCTCCTCTCGTCTCCCTTTTTTTTCTTAAGTTGTATATACTTGTAACAAGTACAAAGCTGGCAAAACAAGGTTACTAACCATGCTTCAGGACTCTAAAAGACAAGGTTTTGAGATAAGTTCAACCGAGTTAAAGACAGGCAGCGAATGAAACGTTGAAGAGGTAAGTCATGTGCCAATGGGAAATCTTGAGATCAGGAAAACAACACATGCAAACCAACATCCATGGGCTTGGGTCATCAGAAATGAAGTGGGAGGCGATGGCTGAAGGGAAAGCGAAGAGGGACATGGTCACACAGAAATTAAACAAAGAAGAGGATGCACAGAGAATCCAAAAGGCAAGGCTAACAGGAGCAGTGGACTACATCTCAAAGAAAATGTCAGCCGGAATGGCACCTGGCACCTCTCAGGATCAGCGCCATCCTCAGCACTGTACATGACCCCCTGCGCTCAGAATCAAACCTGCTGAGATGGGAGAAATCAGATGACCTACGTATCCACCCTGCCGACCAACAAAAAAGCTCGATTGCAAGCAGCTCAAAAAAGAGAAATCAGATGCGGAACGTGTCCCACCCTGTTCAAGCAGAGCAGTGCTAACCCTGGGAAGGCGTACGTGGCGACAACTAAATGCTTAAACTGATCAAACACGTGGTTACCACTGCCAAGGGAAAATAATGGGGGGGGGGGGGGGGGGAGCAGAGGACTCCTCTTTGAAGACTTTCTGCTATCAAGCTTTCCCTAGATTTTCTTCCAACTGCGAATAATTAAACGGCAAGGACTATGCACGAACGTGGTCTCCTTGGAACACCACTGTCTGGAGGCAAAAAGTCACGAAGATAGAAAGAACTTATTTTTACATGAACGCAAATAGTAAATGCAAAAAAAGTATACTTTTGATATTAACTACATGTAACACATAACTAACAATGTTTCATACTTTCTAAAACTCAATTCCAAGCCACATACAAACACACACTGAAGACAGTTATTCACATACGTCACTTTGCTTTTTTCAAAAGTCTGCTGGTGTTCAGGCAGTTCAGGAATAGTCTAGCCAGCTCCCCAACGTGTGTCCAGTGAAGGCATCGTCTTGCCAATTAAGGAGTCGTCTAGCCGGTTCCTCAACGCAGTTCCCGTTCACCATACCAATTCTTCAACATATTTCCTAATTCCTCAACATAGTTCCATTTCGTCTTCCACCACCTCCTGTTCTACCAGTTCCGCGACGTAACATTTGATTCTCTTTGGGATTTTTATCTCCAGTTACTGAACGCTGTGGGCTGGGTTTTTTGGTTTAAATTTTATTTGATTTTCATATAACTTTAGTTTCTTTACAATTCAAATGAGATTTCAAGTTCCCCTGTCACTGTTGTTGTTTCTTTATTTCTTTAACTCTTTTCTTGTATGCAGGGGGTTCTATCTGATTTCGAAGTTCCATTTTGCTTACTTCAAAATGTTTCTCGTCAGCAGGCAGCCTGGATTCAGAAGCAAGCCTGATAAGTTCTTCACTGAGTGAAACAGCGGTTGGAGCGCCAATAAAGCAAACAGAGCACCCACTGGAAAAGGATTACTTCTAATGACCCCTTCTGCTTGAACGGAAGTCTGTCTCTTAGAGCTTAGTGTTTTAATTCCAGTGCGTGTAGATGCTCGTTCCACTCTGTCTGAAAATCTGAGGGATAGGGAACAGCCTTTCCTTGTGATTCAGAGAGAGAGAGAGACAGACAGACAGACAGATGCTGTGCAGATAAGTAGGGGAGGGGTAGGGGGGATGAGGGCAGGCTAACAATTTCTCCATCGTTGATTCAATAACTTTGCAGAAATTTAAATCAAGTGCACCTGCTTATACATTGTTTGTTTATTTGCTTTTACTTACCTTGTGACAGTTTGAACTGGCACGATCTGTGTGCTTTTTACTCATGTCTGTCTGTGTGTCTCTCCGTCCACTGTGCTTGTGGGGAAAGCGACATGCCCTCCATGGTTTATCAAATGGATTATTCTACATGCTGGTACACAAAGTGCTCAGCTTCCTGGATGATGCCCAGTCTTCATGTCTAAATGGGCACGTATGCAGCAAGCTTGCACATTTGCTCAGTACGTCAATAGGCAGATTTGCCAATGTCTCGCGTGACTGATGTGGTTCGCCGATTGTCCAGTATGTGTATAACCGGAATATAATTTTGATAACGTTTAGCAATCACTTTCTCAGGGTCTGCTGGATAGGCAGTTTTTTTTTGCGGCCACAGGAATCATGTTTTACTTTATGTAAAAGCAGAAGTGCTCATGGATTTGGAAGAGGAGGGATGGAAGCGAGGGCGCGCATATGGTCTCCACTTGGTTTGCTGCAAGGGATCATGATCGGACGATAAATTTTCAGTTTGACTTTCTGAGTCGGAGACTGTCACACTCTGAGCTGAGGGGGGGGGGGGGGGGGGGGGGGGGGGGGGATGAGTGAAGTTTGGTACATATGTTGGTGTGCTCCAACTCAGGTTCCGTTTCACACTAACGGACATGCGCAGTCAATGAGTAAATTTCAACAAAACAATGGCTTATTAACATGAAGAAAAGAAAAATAAAACAACGTTCTAGAGTTGATATGCATGGTGAATGCTACGAATGATGACAATGAAGACGATGAGCTACAATAATACAGAACAATAATAAATGATCTATTCAATCACTCAATAGCTCATACATTCACAGACCATTTACAAGATTACAAGGCAAAACGCTGATGTGTGTACTGTGTGTGCCTGTACAAAACAACAAGAATCTTACCTACGATCTGTAAGATCACAAACGTCCTCTGACTTACCTGGCCGTCTCCCGGTAAGCACTTTTATCCTTACGCACCTACCAGTTCGCCGGTGCTGTCTTGCTGCACGCACGGCGATAGGTCGGCGGGCTTGAATGTCCTTCTGTATGAAACAGTTCACCAAATATTATTTTGCTGTAATATTGACGTTGATGATGACGGAAGAGTGAAGACGACGACTGATCGATGACTGAGGATAACGATGACACGGGATAGAATATCCTTATGTCTGGAACAGTTCACACAAATACTATGTTTTGGCTGTAATATGGACGTTGACGATGACGGACAATGACGGAAGAGTAAAGAGGACGACTGATCGATGACTGAGGATAACGATGATGGCGTAACAAGGAGCAGACAATGACGAACAGGTTTCAAGATGAGTAAAGTAGTAAAACTTCTAAGGAAAGGAAGCAAAGAACAGAACAGACAACCTGCAACATAGAAAATAAGGACTCATATCTACCTGCTCAATACATCACAATTCAACACACCCGTCATCCACACACATGCATTTACAATGGCGCTACATGACTTGTGTGGTTGTCATGCACACTCCATTCGCCTGCAACAAAAGAAATTCAGTTAACAAGGACAAACGGACATAGATCGGTTCGGCTCCGGCATCGCCTACCTCAATCCACGATCTATGCTGCACAAACAATGAAAAAAAAAAAAAAAAACATAGCGTTGACCACCGACTTCCAAAACTCCAGAGTTCCTGCTCAGTTTAAGCATCTATTAATGTTTTAAAAGACGAATTCTAACCTCAGCAGGTTGGTATCAAGAGCGACTCTTTGCTTCTCGATCGACTCTGGCCCAAATGCGATTATTCTCCTCTCTAATAGAGCTAGGCTACAACTGGACAAAACCCAACATGTTTTATATTGAACTCGGCTATTGGTTGTAGTCACAACCGATCTACGGGACGTAGAAACTCGCGGGTAGTGACGACATTCAAATGCATTACGACATAATGCAGCAATGATGAAATGGTGATCCTTACGTCACACGCATGCACATTCATTCCAAATAAAACTTGGCAGTCCCATTCTGATTTTATTCTCGCCTCGAAACGTTTTACAAAAGAAAAAAAACCGTTACATACATATCCACGATCACTCAGAAAAATATGATAGTCTTCAAAATAAAACACAAGCGCGATTGCCTCAAAATGAACATTACAGACACTCATTTCAGCAGCATACCCCATCTCTCTCTCTCTCTCTCTCTCTCTCTCTCTCTCTCTCTCTCTAAGGATTTTGTCAAGAACAGTAGAAAATCCGGAAGCGCTTTCTGAGTTTCCAACGAGGTTTTTTTTTTGTTTTTTGTTTTGTTTTGTTGTTTTTCAAATTTGCGATGGTGTATCAGTATGTCTGGTGCTTTCTGAAGGACTACGCCGGTAGATAATATTCTGTTCTTACCTGTAGATAATATTTTCTTTAAGAGCACGATGTGGTGAATTCTTGTCCGTATTTCTCCATTTCATGCGCAAAAGAAGTGCACAGAAAGCTAGAATGAGGATCTCCTTGTTGACATTCCGTAGCCTGACTGACGGTGTAGGGGTCTGTTTGCTCCCGGTGTTATTGCTTTGAGGTGGACATTTACTACAGTGTGGTGACGTGGGTAGAACTCTCCACTTGCACCCCCAAAGACAGGCAGTTTCAGTTCCTTCAAGGAGGTGTACAGACTAGTACAGTATACGCCACACCACATCTGCTAAATTCCGAGACCACACTGCGCAGGATTTACAACGAATGGATAAACAAATGATTAATAAGAAGCAAAGAATAAGAGAGAGAGAGAGAGAGAGAGAGAGAGAGAGAGAGAGAGAGAGAGAGAGAGAGAGAGAGAGTATACGTGATTATTTATAAAGAATGGCTGTTTAGAAGATTTCATTAGAATGATTTGTCATCGACACAAACAACGCCGATAATAATAGTAGCAGTAACAATAATCATAGCAGTGGTAGAAGTAGTAGTAGTAGTAGTAGCAGAAGTAGTAGTAGTGGTGGTGGTATAGTAGTAGTGGTAGTAGTAGTAGTAGTAGTAGTAGTAGTAGTAGTAGTAGTTAGTTAGTGGCAGTAGCAGCACGCCCACCCCCCTCCCTCCAACCCCCCCCCCTCCCCCCCCCCCCCCCCCCCCCCCCCCCCCCACACACACACACACACTCATACTTTTCACATGCGTTTTCAGCTTACGAAAAACGAAAAACAGTTTCGAGCTTTTGGTGTTTGTAAAAATACAAGAGAGGGTTGGGAGGTACAGTTTTGGCATCCAAATAGTTTTTCGTCTGTCAAATATCAATTTGAAAAAGAATAATATATAATATGCTTATACATGGCACCATAAGCATCACTTTGGCAGACTTTGCTTCTGTATATGAGATGTGTTGTTAAGTACTTTGTTTTGTACTTGCTTCCCTGTCGAATCCCTCTCTCTCTCTCTCTCTCTCACTCTCTCTCTCTCTCTCTCTCTCTCTCTCTCTGTGTGTGTGTGTGTGTGTGTGTGTGTGTGTGTGTGTGTGTGTGTGGACGCGCGAGCGCGCACGTATGTGCGTGTGTGGCGCAGGCGCATGCTTGAGTGTGTGTTGTGTTTGTGTGTATGTGTGTGTGTGCGCGCGCGCGCACGTGTGTGTGTATGTGTGCGCGTGTGTGTGTGTTTGTACGCGCGCACGCGCGTGTTGTTTATTTGTTTGTTTGTTTGTTTGTGTGAGTCAGACAGACAGACAGAGATCAACACATATCAACATACACACATTTAAGTTATTACAAACACGCCCGTAAGTCTCTATAGACGCACATATTTTTCTATGTCGTCTTATTTTGTCTTGAAAACGATCAATCATCCAGACAAACAAATGGATTTTTTTTCCATTCACGGAAACAATGGCTGACATGTGTCAACGCGTGGAACAAAGTCGTGCATGATTTATGTCCAGCTGTATACAACCGGGGTACTGGCACCAATGTGTGAATACCACGGATCGTAGGCAGTGTTAAATGGTAAGGTTGAACTGTAGTGTTTGTACCATGAGTTGGTGGTGTCAGGTAGTGAGCGTTGTGGCTACAGTCCTGTATCCTCTGAACCGTCAGCTTAGTTAGATGGTGGTCAACGATGGTTATAATATTCATATCAATGATTATAACAGAGAGAGAGAGAGAGAGAGAGAGAGAGAGAGAGAGAGAGAGAGAGAGAGAGAGAGAAACGAAATCACCTAAACCCAGCTGCTGCCAGACACATACTTTAACAGCCAGTTCTAACGCAGAACAAACAGGTCTGTCGTGCTGTGAACAGTTTTGTCCTATCCTCCGTTCGTTCTGTGAGGGCAAAACAAATGTTAGAAAGGGAAATAAATGAGATAGAAGACCAACCCAACCTGAAACATGCAGCTCAACATTAGCGTACCGATGACAACCAAGTCAAAATACCTTATCACTACTGTTAACTTTGACCTTAGCCGCTGATGACAGTGAAAAAGATACAGTTGGTGTGTGGTTTTCTCTAATACGCACAAGCCATTCTTTTCACATCCACTCGTATCTTTTTAAAACGTGAAGAAGCTCCGTGATGCATTCCATGTGATGCACCACGCTCCAAAAACGTGAAGAAGCTACGTGATGCATTCCATGTGATGCACCACGCACCAAAAACGTGAAGAAGCTCCGTGATGCATTCCATGTGATGCACCACGCTCCAAAAACGTGAAGAAGCTCCGTGAGTGCATTCCATGTGATGCACCACGCACCAAAAACGTGAAGAAGCCCCGTGGTGCATTCCATGTGATACACCACGCACTAAAGACACCATCAAGGAGTGTTGGGATTTACGTAATATGAGACATAAACAAGCTACCGCTGCCTCCATCAAGACCTGGTGAAGATGTTTCACCTGATTGCGTTTTGTTTTTCAAAAGCACTTTCACCTTGGATTTGTGCATGTATATGGAGAGTAACAAAGATAGATGAAAGGTAGTTAGATGGATAGATAGACAGACAGACAGACAGGCAGGCAGGCAGACAGGCAGGCAGGCAGACAGACAGGCAGACAGATAGAGAGATACGTTAAAGAATACACTCGAGCAGATAAAGCAGCAACTGACACGCAGCTTGCGGGACGTTTCCAGTTCCATTCATCCCGCGTAGACTGACTGGGCTTCCTGAGGTTCATTGCAAGTCACGTGGCCAAGGCTCTCGGCACAGTACTGAAGAAAGGAAGACTGGACGCCAGGTAAGGTGTGTCTCCACCTGTGCTTGTAAATGTGAGCTTAGTGGCAACGATGTGAACGGATTCCTCCATCCCTCTCTGGAAACCTCTGTTTTCTCAGTCCAGAGCCAAAACACATCCTGGGAGAATTCATTTTCAATGGAGATAATTCTTGTCTTTATTGGTAATGACTCTCTGGCGTGCTCTTTGATTCTCTTCTTCAGGGTTCTCTCTGTTCTCCCGAGATGTAACGGTTTCAATATAACACAAATCGACTTAACTGGCGACTTACACTTTTGAGGTGGAGGTTTTGGCAGAATATAACCTTTAGAAAACATGCTGAGAATGTCGTGCTCAAATTCAAAAAGGGTCTGTCTGCTATAAAAATGATGGCGTGGCTAAAGGCACTGAACAACGCCATCTCTTTGCTGCTTGAATCGGATTATGGAATAGGGCTTACAAAAGTATCCCAAAGCAATCTTTTTTTTTAATTAGAAAGAATTCAAAAGGAAGCAATGAGACTGATCGTGGGAACTACAAAGAACACACTTATTGAAATTACGCATAACCTTCTTGACCTTCCTTCAGTGCAGGTCAAACTCGCTGGACCAGATAAGAGGATGAATCAGTCGCTTGAAAAATTAAAAAAAAAAAAAAAAAACTTGATAAGGCAGTCAAGGAAGCAAAAAAAAAAACACTCATCGTCTTAAACGTGAAAAATCGTGCATGGGCTGGTCAGGATATAACATACAGCTAGTTTGCCAGTTATCAGAAGTCAAAGAAACTAAAGAGAGTGGATAAGTATCTTGACCATCGTGAACACTTCAACCAGACTGTTGTCACACCACAGCTTGGAAAACGCTGCCAGAGACAGAAACCAGCGCAGAAATTCAAATACATGTAGTCAAAAGAAAAAGCAGATGCTAGCATGTACATTGTGGGTTCAGTAACCAGAGGTAAGTCAGACGTGCATGCATTGTGATACAAAGTGGCCAAACAATCCAGGAGGACAACAGTGCATACAGCTTAACATCCACTGGCTCCCCTCTACAGGCAAGCCTCGAACTCTACCAGTCGTCAATCTGACTGACTCTATACACCAGCTTCAATAACGGCAAAGCGGGGAGCCCTGCTTGGCAGGAAGTGATAGGCGGCCTTTCTTTTGGAAAACTCATACAGGTGTACTCTCATGGACATGCAGGTGTCAAAGGAAATGAGTGAGCAGACACACTGGCAGGCAAGGCACAAAAAGCGGTGGATGACTGCTTGGCTGATGTGATAAAAAAAAAAAATAAATAAAAATAAAGTATCACTTCAACAAACAAGACCGTACCATACACAATCTTGCAGCATCACACACACACACACACACACGCGCGCGCGCGCGCGCGCGCGCACGCACGCACGCACGCACGCACGCACGCACGCGCACACACACACACACACACATTCATGCATGTACGCCCATATACTCAGACACACATACTCGTATGTACGCGCACGCGCGCATATGCATGTATGCAGGAGCATGCTCATATAAGCCCACAGATCACACACGCACACACGCATACACACGTACATGCACGAACACACACGCACTCGTACACACGCAGCGAGTACACTGGCATATACATGGACCATCCGACTCATGCGCACGTGCACAACGTACACATACGTGCGCACGAACACACACGCAAGCAGACACATACAACTGTACTAGTGGCGCAGACAATGTTTGGAAGTTACCAAAGGTCTGATTATCACGCAAGTCAGACATCCTCTATGTTCTGTCCATGAGATCCTTGTCTTAAATCTGTTCATCGTAATTATTAGACCTTTATCAATCCGCTGTAAATCCTCTGCACTGTGGTCTCGTAGCTTAGCAGAGGTGGCGTAGCATGTATGGACAAGCCTTCATGCAGTGCCAACCTCCTTGACGAAAGTGAAACTCTTTGCCGCTGAATGCTCCCGTTCAACTTGCTGACATACAGGATTAGCGATGTCTGGACAGTGGGGATGTATTGACTGGAGATGCGACACAGGCAGTGGTCATCTTACTCCCGGGCACGTCCCATACCCGCTTAGTGTCGTCCAAGATGATGAGGTACCCCTCTTTATGGTGTTGCTGTTCCTCCACTAGAGAGTTTCGTCCATGAAGCAGATGGCACTGGACATGCCCCCCCCCCCCCCCCCTCCCCCCTTCTCCTCCCCTGCCCCCAGCTTGTACTTCAATTCCAGTTGACCGTTAAACTGGACACAATGATCGACATACATTGTTTACCGGTGGACGATAACAGGAAATCTCTTACATGATGTGTATGCTTTAATTAAAGAAATACCTGGCTTAAAATACCATACTCCACAAGTTGATGCAAGACATTTGCAATTAAGCACGATAATATACCCCGACCAAAAAACTGCCTTTCACCTCCACAGAAGTGACACTGCAACTGTTCGAGACGCTCCCAATGGTAATGTATTGCTCTTAAAGACAGACTCGAGGTCAGTGAAGACCCCAACAATGAATTAATTTTCATAGAGTTCTCCATGTCCTTTAACATTATGTGAGTAGAGATCAGCAACAGCAGAAAATGACAGCTGTTTCGCTCTGTTCATCGTCCATCAGGCTTGCTACTCGATCCTGGTTAGTGTCTGACGGTAAGCACTTCAGGATGTAAACAGAAAAGAAAGTCCATAAATTCAGGTGCCTCCAGCTCCCTATTTAAAAATTGTCTCCAACAGGCAAAAGCGTGCGCTCAGTAAAGGACTAAATTAGATTTTTTTTTTCTTTAATTGAAAAAGATGGACTCAGAATTGTAATGAAAGAAAAAGATTGAACTGTAAAAGAACAGACAATGAATTTCCTAGTTTTAAATACACACTTTAAGGCCTCTTGTGTTGATGCAACAAGTGCGTGATCAGGAAGAACATAAGCCGTAAGCATGACATAGGAACCTCAATCGCCACGGAATAAGTAGCACAAAAGTGAGGTCTTCCATGTTGTGGGGTATACAAACAGGGTTGTTTGTTTTGTTTGTTTGTAAAGAAAAAGTCCTGTATTCAAAGGAAACGGGAAAAAGAATTCGTCTCCGATGAGTTCTCTCCCTTCTTTAGGATTCGCCAAAGCAAAGACCAGCAGGACAAACAAACAAAGCTGCCGTGCTGCATTTGCAGCTCAATAGGGTTGCCCTGGACACTGGTTATCTGCTGATGAGAAATGCTTTTGCATAAACAGAAAAGAAACTCCCTGAAATCGGATAAAGTTCTCTACCTACGTGAGAAATATTTCCAAATGGCAAAGACGCGCACCGAGTGATCTGAAAGTTGAAATGATCGACCAGAAATCAAAATATGGAGATGAAGAAGACACAGCTTATATGTGAATTTCACTTGTAGGATCAGATTTTTTTTTTTGAATAATTTCCAATATTCTACTGTCAGATCTAAGTAACACATACCAGAACAAATTTCCATAAAGATCACTAAAAATGTCTTGTTTAAACAAAGCCTGCTTTCTGCTAAACCATCTTTTTTCCCACCGGATTTCAGCTTGCATTATGTAATCTCGCAGTCATACTTCCCGAGTCCTTAGGTATGGTGAGTAACTTAGCTTTTCTCGCTTTGTACTCCTGTATAGATTTCATAACAAGCTTCAGCTTTGCATTGCAACAGCAGACTGTAAGGTACCTTGAGAGTAGATGGAGGACGAAACGATTTTCTTGTGTTGTTGTTGATTTCGTTCTTTGATTCTAACGTTGCTAGTGCTGATATCCCTTATCTTCAGTGGTCAGAGGAGTTTGGTATCAGCATGAACATCCAATTGTGTCGCGAGATCACAGTAGTCTTTTATGAGCAGTTTTTTTTTTGTTTACTGTGTGCTACGTTAAATGTCACAGTTTTGTTCGCTTCAAGGTGTCCTCGTACCATTTAAAAATGCTTTTGACCGGTTGATTTTTCACAGTGGAATGGCTGTCTTGATTACAATGGACGAATTTGTTTCAGCTGCTTCTCCTTGCCACAGGGAGAGATTAGTGATTTCTTTGATTTGAAATTCTTCCTGGATTAACCAACTTACTCGTCTAACTACTCCAGTCTTTTGTATCTTTCTTGGTGAAAAGGACTACTGTGTCGTCCATTAAGGCTCCGCGAACGGAGGTGGGGGCTGGGAAAAGGGGGGGGGGGGGGGGGGGGGGGGGGGAGGGGGGACATGGAAGGGGGAGGGGGGAGGGAGAGATATCCCTGCCCGAGGTTTGTTGAATCCGTGTCGCTCACGGCAGCTTTCAAGATGACGTCCATAGCCATCACAAACAGCACTCAGAAATTGAACAGCCTATTTCTATTTCTATACCAGCTTCCCAAATGATCCTATCTGTTGCGTATTTCTTTTTAGAGACACTAATTGAGAAGCCAAGGGAATACTTCTTTAGCATTTCCTCATTGTTCTTGGGGACCAGTTCAGTCATCCTTTTTGCAGACAGCCATATGCGTTTGCCAAGTCAGTGTAACCCCAGGGCGCAGTTCCTTTTCGCTGTCTTAGCTCTTTGGTTAGCTATCAAAGTCATAGTGACACGTTCACTGTAGACATACCTGGGATGCCTGCCTTCTGTCTGACACATCCAAGTACTCTTTCCTTGCGAGGTAATAAACCAGCCTCCCTGCCGTTACAGAGAAAAATTCTATCTCAACTTTCACTTGGTATTGGTCCGAACTGCTTAATATCACTCGAGTTCTGTTCTTTGGGAATGTACGTTCCATCGGGCTCTGCTTGTGACGTGCCCTTCTCTTTGCTCTCAGCAACCCATACTCATGCATGCACGCACACTCACACACACACACACACACACACACACACACACCACACACACACACACACACACACTCAATCACACACGCACGCACGCACGCACGCACGCACACACACACACACACACACACACACACACACACACACACACGCACGCACGCACGCACGCACACACGCACGCACACAGAGATAGATAGATGGATGGAAAGAATATAAATAGAGAGATAGATAAAGAATCTACAGCTAATTTCAATGACGTAAATCTTCCCAAAGAGGCGTTATTTACAATCAAATAAAATCGCACAAGCACATACGAACATTTCCTGACCATCATTATTTCTTTCTCTTTTTTTTTTTTCTTCGCACAAGAAATGAAGTAAATAAATTGGTCAATTAAATAAGTCAATAGAATGCTAAGCCAGCTGGAGGCGGGTCTGGACACTGTTTAGAATTACAAGTTCATCACAACAGCAGCAAGGCCGTCAGATTAAATTACATGTGTTTAATAATGTTCATAAGCGAAGGCATCATACTCTAGAGGGCAATCAGGAAAGGGTTGGTTGGAGCTCAGAATTTCTTCCATGGCTACAGAATTTCTTTGACGGCTTCTTCTGGAGCACAGAATTTCTTCCATGGCTTCTTCTGGAGCACAGAATTTCTTCCATAGCGTCTTGCCAAGTGGGAAGAAGAGGGAGGGGAAGGACCTGGCCATCCCTCCTGCCACCATTCTTATCCTCAGCTTTGGCTAAAATGTACAGGAAGTTCCCCTTCAGAGAGCACCCATGACACCACCTGGACCTGACTTTGTCTTGAAGGGATGG
Source organism: Conus betulinus (assembly GCA_016801955.1). Lineage (NCBI taxonomy): Eukaryota > Metazoa > Mollusca > Gastropoda > Neogastropoda > Conidae > Conus > Conus betulinus. Next base: position 51,001 of record JADBJO010007842.1, read on the forward strand.
GCACCAAGGTGGAAGATCTGAAGGCATACAGCCATACTTCTGCAGACCTTCCTCAATCTCCGCCCTGTTATTACTCACCCATCATTTAGTGAATAGAGAGTAACACCAAAAAAAAAAGTAGACTCCCGCATTCCTCCAAAATCTGTACCATTTATTAATCAGAAAACAGAACCTACAAAGTCCATCAGGCAAAAAATATTTGCCTTTGCCAGCTACAATACTCCCAGGAACTACAATCTCCAACTACATTTTTAGTACTATAAGATTGAAAAAAAAAAAAAAAAAAAAACATCCTCTGCGTACAATCCTGCAGTTTCACTCATCTTCATGACAGCATGAATGCACATTACATTCTAGAGCACAAAAAACACCAATACAAATACTTTAAACGCAACCGTTGATTTACACAACTACAGAACAAAGCCATTATAAAAGCACCGGCCACTATTCCCTCACTAAACAAAAAAATAGGGGAAAATCATGTTTTCTAACCAGGTTTCGCATGAGTTTTACCCCCCCCCCCCCCCCCCCCCCCCCCCCCCCCCCCCCTCCTCAGCGGAAGTTTTCGGCCAGACTCCAGCCATCAGCCAAGGCCTGGTCGTCGCCACACATGGCGCACTGACTCCGTCCGTCACCTGAACGGCGGGAACTAAGTTTTGGTCCACAATGGACCTGGCGTCAGACACAGACACAACATTTGATGCTGCAGGACCCTCACACTGCCTTGCAGAGCACATGACACTGCACCGCGAGCTCCTAGCTGGCTTCACCACATGAGCATAGATCAAAGTCTCTCCAGACCGAAGTCTACGCCTTGTCTGAATATGCACAGAAAACACACAACTACATATCTTCCTTGATCTGCACCAAACCAAATCCCACCTTACTAGAAGAATATATCAGACTTGAAGAATAAACTGCCAGACTGATTGTTCTGACCACAAGACCAAACAGAGTTCTTTTCTCAAAGCAGGCTGGAGATAATCGTTCAACAGACGACTTCTTAACAAAAAGGTATTTCTGGGAGAGTAGATCATCAATGCCGTCTGTTCTGCAGGAACGACGACAAAAACAGAAAAGATACGGACAAGTACCCCCCATCAAATGTCAACGAAAGTAAGTCCATTCAACGCACTACTAACCATGTAACACATCTTTCACGCAATCGTGATAAGAAATGTATACCAACCGAGCTAAAAACCGGAAGCGATCAACATGCCAGTAGATAGCAGGCATACCTCAGTCTCGGAAGACTGCGCTCCAGATGTCCATTCTGGTACAACGAGGGTGTGGTTGGCCAGTCCGACGCGGGAATGACAGTCCCTGTGGTACAGGGCACAGATGAAGTCTGACGCTGGTCTGTCTGCCTGGGCTGCAGCCTTTCTTCTCATTCTCTTTTCCCCGTGCTGCTGAGCGAGTGTCACTTCGAACCAGGAGATCCGTCCGTCATCCATGCGCACGACATGGCCGAGCCAGCGCATACGTCTCTGTTTCAGCAGCGTGTACATACTGGTGCATCCGGCTCTTTCCAGGAAAGTTTTGTTTGGACCTTGTCCTGCCAGGTGATGTTCAGAATGCGTCGGAGGCTACGCATATGAAAAGCATTGAGCTTTCGCTCTTGTCGGGCACGCAAAGTCCAAGACTCGCTGCATACAGGAGGGTGCTCACGACGCAGGCTCTGTAGATCTGGATCTTTATGTGCTCGGTCAGCTTGCTGTTGTTCCATGCTTTCTTTGTCAGTCTGGTCATGGTGGTGGCTGCCTTGCTGATGCGCCTGTTGAGCTCTGCGTAAAGTGAGAGGGTGTCTCTGAGATAGTTGAGCCCAGATAAACAAAGTCATGCCAGTAGATAGGAGCAGGAAAGGGGGAGAGAATATGTCACAGACTCCGCCCAGAGTGGGACAGTCATCCATTGGTCGTCAATCTTCAAGTTCTTACATACTAATCTTAGTTTATGGAGCTACTCAAGGGCATCAGGACATTTCTTATACAGCATACAATGTATTCCCTTAGGTCCATGCGAGATTTGGGTCTGGCTTTTTTTTTTTTTTTTACCTCATTCAGTGTTATGTTAGCGGCTTTTCATTGAACTATCTCTACAGTGCTGCAATTCACATCAGGCGGGAAACGTCTAGTGGTGCTTCATGTTTAGGTTTAGAATGTTTTACTGAGATGCAGCTCAAGAGTTTCTTTTTCAGGTGTAAGCGCCCATGACTTGGCCAGCTCGAATAGGTCATGGCAAACTCGAACACGGTCTCTGAAGATGCACTCTCTCGGTAATTTTTTTCTGTCGTTCTTGCTGATCCTGCTTCGTTTATGACATTTCGTCGTCGTGCTTCCAGGTCTTCACAGAGTGTCTCTAGACCTTTTTTTCTGAGCTTCCATGGCAGCCTGTATCTGTTTCGTTAGATTCTTCTTCTTCTTCCATTGTTACCCATCTCCCGTGGAGATGTCTTTACTTCTGGTTGTTTTACTCTATGAACATACCTATAAGTTCTAGTGTGCTCTGTCCTATCAGCGCTTCCATTCTGTGGACTATGTCACCCTTTCCTTCTTTACACTTGCGAGTGGAAAGCTGAATTGTTGGCTTTGACATCTGGACACTGTATTGATTCCTCGTCCACATGATCAGCTAGGATGTCCTTGGCACTGTGCTTTGAATCCTGGCCTTGGTTTTTTCTTCTGGCGCGGTGGGATGCTGGGTATGGGCCTGTAGTCGAGTGGTTAGAACCTTGGGGAGTGGTTAGAACCTTGGCCTGCAGAATTGACAGTCGCGGGTTCGAACCATTCATGGGGTCGGGGGTTCGTCGGTTTGAAAACCCTCTGTGTCTATCCACCGGTGAGTGGGTTACCGATTCAAGTCAGGAAATGATAAAGGAGATGGAAAGGGAGGACTGGGTTCTGCCACTTATTACCCTTTGCCAGAGACACTAAGTCTGACAAGGGAACCAGCCTATAGGACTGTTACCATCATCTTTTAACGTCCATATCAACTCTGTGAAAAGCAGCATGGTTGTTGCAAAACCAAAAAAAGACTCCACAAATTAATGTACGATGGCAAAATATTGAAGTACGGTCGAATGGAGAATTGATCGAATTCTTTATAGATGTACACAGAAAGATTGCAGGGAAAGATCAACTGTGAAAAGCCTTGATTGACTGAAAGGCAAAAATATCTGGCTCAAAACGATTTCATTTTGTCGTTGAGTTTTCACAGAATTTGCAGAGCATAATGAAACTACTGAAAGTGAAACATGAGACTCTTGTATTAAAAAAAAACTGTAAAGAGAGTGAAAAACAAAGAAATCTTGAACAAACAAACTGGAATTTTTTTTTAAAAAAAAGTGTATAGACTAAAAAAAAAGAGCATTACTGAGATTTCAAAATTGTGTCTGGAACCAAATATTACAAAATATAGACACTGGAATGTGAACACATATACACAGAAATGTTGCAGAAAAATGCTAAATACGAAAAACAACTCTTGAACAGTTTTCTTTTAAGTAAATTAATCAAACAAAAAAAAACTTAAAATAAACTGATGAAAAATAGGAACGAACTAACATACATAAGAAAAGAGATCCTGGAGTTCAAACAATTTGAAATACTAATTAAGAAAATAAGTTGCTATGTTCTTACAATTTAAAAATAGAGATGAGGGGGGGGGGGGGGGATTATTTCAATTGCAGCAAATATAAGGAAGACCAGAAATATGTTGCATGAAAAAAATGATATCACGCCAATGTACCTTTAAAGAAATAGGACATGAAAAAAAAATCTGAAATTATTCCATTATTACATTTGAAACAAAATGAGCTGACAATAGCGTTGAATTCTCACACTGCGGTAAAAATGAAACCGTGTTCAAGGAAAGAAATGGAAAAAAAAAAAAAGACAAAGTACACTGAGTTTTTTGTTCTATGCCATCGGCCAGCCAGAACTAAAGTAAGATGTAATGCGGAACTAGTTGGCACCTTGCCATTCCAGATATAGCAAGCCGCACTTATCTCTAATGTAATTTTCTGATTAACAGCGATGTTTAGCTTATGTATCTTGAATTCGGACCAAGCACAGAAAATGTGAAGTAACCTTTTTCTTTGCTTTATTTAGCACTCTTTCATTGGGACAATTCCTTTGGTGGGTCAGTCTTTTTTTATCACCATTGGCTTGTCTCGATATTGACCACTGAGCTTGGCTTCTCGGAGGTGGTCGAATGGAAGAAAGAGAAACCACCGCCAATGATGGAGGCAGAAGAAGAAATGGTAAGGGTCGAGATGGTAGTGGGAGATCGCGGGGTTGATTTTCCTGAGAAGTGAAAACAGGTATAAAAGGTGAAAACGTTTTGACTCACTACCGGCATGGGTGTTGACACACAGCAGTGATTCAGAAGTGCACGTTTCGAGCACAGGGAGAGAGAAGGCTTACGCAGGCACTGAGCAGGGTGCAACAAGCACCTGCAACGACTATGACTCATACCAGTTGACGCATAGATGATACTAGAAAATGGGCTGTGGCTGACGATGAAGAGAAACTGTGTCCCGGACCAACAATTGACGAGAAAAAAAAAAAAAGAAGAAAAAAAAAATGATAAAACAGACTGAACACGACTTCAATAAAGAAGAGCAGCTGGGAGATGAGATTAAAGAGGATCTGGTTAATTCCTATAGACGGTCGGTTCAGGAACAAGGAAGTAGGTGCGAAACTGAAGAAAAAAAAAGATAATTGAAGTGCACGTGCGAACGAACACAGCAGTGACTTGGGGCCAAGTACCACATCATGTGAAGCAGCAGCTAGATCTGAACTCACTAGCCTTCAGCGTGCATAGACCAAGTTGGCGACAGCCGTAGTGGAATTCGTGAATGAGTTTAGTCCCGATGCGAGGCCAATCTAAGCGCGTTCGCAAGAGACGGATGTGACAGCGCTGATTGGCCATGCTACTACCGGGCTCTCACTGCACAAATGCAGCACTCTAAAGCAGATGACGATGCATCTATGAAGAATGAAACAGAACTCTTGTTGTATTAGTGAGCAATAATCATGTCCTAGATTGTCGTGATAACGGTTGTATACAAATGAATGAAAATGTCACGCTGTGTGTAAACAGTTGTGATAGATATATTACTGTTGTTTCAATGGAAGAAAGCATTACTAATGCTGATGTCCGGAAATAGTGGGACATAAAGACTGGTAAGAGAGAACACTGACTTTTTCATAAGACCGAAGGTAACAATGATGTTATACGTACGTCTGGAAACCAGACCTCATGTTGATAATTAAGATATTAGTGCGTCATCTACCTTCCGTAGATGACCAGTCGTCTCAAGCGAACGCTGAAACTTCTCACCCCACAGTGATGAGACTAACTGGTCTGCCATTGGTGAGGTAAACCCACCGGTTACCAGCATTAATCACATCACCTGCCCCTGCAAGATAAACTTCCATGGCCACAGTTTGGCTGTAGCAGATTTTGTAAGCAAAGAGAAATACGAAATGCTGTTATAGAAGCTGGCTGTTCAGAAAATTTGGTTAGAACCCCTCCATGGAGCTCTGATGGACACTCTTGCTGGCAGTGTGAATAGTGTTACGTTCACTTTCCAAATGTTTTAAATAAACCAACGATAGCGCCACACTGACCGAAAATACAAAGATCTAAAAGCGGTAAGTAAAAGAAGGCTTGCAACTCGTCATTATTGCTATGACGTCTTTCACAAAAGTTCCTCGTCTTTTGTCTTTCTTTTTAAGTCGTAACACTGGACTTGCGTCAAAAATCAACTCTCATGAAAAATTATGATTTGTTCTGAACATCTTCCATGCGTGAAACATTTTGGACGCTTTTTGACTACTATGATATAGCATTTCGGACTACATTTTCAAACAAATCTTAAGTAAATATTAGCGAACCGCCAAAACAGTAGTGGGCAAATAAATTCCAAGACAAAACACGACTCTTAGGTCTTCTTCAGGCAAGATACAAAGCAATTAGGACAACGCAAAAGGACGAGCATTACTTATCTTCAAACACTTCCGCGCAAGATAGGCGTTGAATGAACCTGAGTGGAGAACAATATCCGGTCTCATGCCACTCTTCCTGATGACCGCCGGATGGCTCTCCCATTCTGTAAGGTCAACAGTGCATTTCCAGTCATCTGCTCTATCCAGTAAATCCTGCTTGCATGTTTTTGATACCACAGCTTGATGTTAGGCTTACGTGTTATAGCCGATCAAAACACTCGGAACATTCAAGAAGCAGTTTCTAGAAGCTTTTTGCACTTTCTGCCTTATTCTAGTATTTCAAGGTGACTTCTGGAATTACTATGCATTTATGCATCTGTCATTCAGTAAACGAACGTCACACGAAACAATACACATACGAGATAAATCCGAAGACGTGTAGATCTGAATCAACCTGTAGCAAAAACAGTGAATGAAGTTGATCTGTGTGTAACAGTTATTTATATGAAATATCAGGCTTACCATTTCACGTTAAACACATTCACGATGAACAACCAACACTGGTCTACCCAGGGTAGACAGGCATTCAGAGGACCACCTCCTTTTGCAGACAACCCAGTTGAAGACAGGGGTGGAAAACAACTATTCCTCCATCCAGGGAAGGAGACAGCCAAAGGAACCACCTCAACGAGCGTCGTCTCAGGCTGCATACAGCAGTACGCCAGAGCACCACTGGGAGATACAATTTCATGTTAAGATCCTATCCAAGGATGTGTGTGTGTGTGTGGGGGGGGGGGGGGGGGGGGTGTCCCCTTTTTTATTGAACACTGAAAGAGAAGATTGACAAACCTATTATGATCCGTAAGAAATCTTAAATGTAACAAATCATTTTGACAATCTGGATAAGGAGAGATAAAAAAATATCTGAAATATCGCAGAAATTTTGATTTCCTAATTCTAAAGGCCATTTCCTGAACACAAAAACCACTAACCTTGAGGCTCTTTTATCCGTGTAAATTGGTTACTGTAATTTTTTTTTTAAAAAAGAATCCACAGTGTTTGTAGTGTCTCAGCTCGTTAACATGCAACCCTTCCTGTTGGACACTCGGTTTTTTTGTCCGTCTTTCCCTCCCTCTTGTATATTTGCATTCATCTGTCTGTTCGCCTGTGCTATATACTCCCTGGACATGCATGATTATACTTTGATGTAATTCTACAATGCATGTCTTAGTGCGTGATGTTTATTGTATACCACATTCTATCCATGGGAAAGAATAGTTACATAATTATATAAGCAATGTTTGTTCAACACATTGCGAACAGCTGGACTGGAGGGGGGAGGGGGAAGAGCGGATTGGAGTAGGAGGGACCTGGTGAATGTTTTTACGTAGGAGTGTAGGTGGGTAGGAGATGGGTGGTGTTTTTGTTTGTTTGTTTGTTTTGTTGTTGTTGTGTTGTTGTTGTTTTGCTATAAAAAATATGATAAAGTCAGTAAACAAGGTTTTCCTAAAGTGAGAAAAAAGACCTCTAACCTGAACCTGCTTCACAGAGGGTGACAGCAGGGGAGATCAGAAGTACGGCTCTCAAGCAGCTAATACACAAGCAGGGAAGATAAGAAATACAGCTCTTAAGCAGCTCATGCACAAGCAGGGGAGGTAATAAATACGGCTCACAAGCAGCTCATACACAGCTGTACTGGAGCTGGGCGTTGATAATCGGGGTGTATGTCCCTTGAACCCTACTGACAGGCCAAATGGGTTCACAGCCCGATTGACATCGACTAAAAGAAGAAATGATTTAAAAATAGGAAGACCCGACTGATGAGAACCCATAAAAGCCCAAAAGGGCAGACAAACAAATTTCTGACCAGCTCTTGTGACGTCAACGTCTGCCAGTCCTCGGTGACAGAAAATCTAGCCAGAGTGAGGTAGAACTCTGTGTGTGTGTGTGTGTGTGTGTGTGTGGTGTGTGTGTGTGTGTGTGTGTGTGTTTATTTGTTTGCTTTTGCTATAATGATGCCTGATTTACAGATGTCTTCTCGGTCTCTGTTCCCTTCCCCTCCATGTTGATCTATAGTCAAGTAGAACATGAGGTGAACGACATTATCTTTAAAATAAAAATCGTTTAAAGGAATATGGATCCACAGTCAGCTAATTTGGTGTTACACTTTCATTTCTGTAATATCATTTATTGATTTTTTTTAAATATACAGACGAAAGTAGTGAAAGCACAGCAAATGTGCCATTTCTGTTTGTTGATATTCATGACTTTTGGTCTTGTGCGTTAGTTTGTTAGCGATTATCTGCTTTGTGTGTTCGTGAGTGTGCATGTATGACAACATGAATGCTTGTATATATTCCAGTTCAGCGTGTGCGCATATGTGTGTGCGTGTGTGTGCGCGTGCGCGCTAATGTGTGCTTGGACACGCGCGCTAATGTGTGCTTGGACACGCGCACACACACACACACACACACACACACACACACACACACACACACATGAGCTCTGTGAAGTGCTGTGACCAGGATCCAGCCATTGGGGACAATTCACCAGTAAAGTAAAGATTACAGAGCCTCCAGAAATAGATGTTTAAACTTTTTAGAACCCTTTTGAACTTTTATTGAGCTGGACACACACAAAAAAGATCTCATCAGCAATATCTTAAACACTGCTAGAAGTGTTTCATCAGCAGAGCTGATTCAGCACAGAAATCGTGTAGTAGGTAATCAGCGCAGTTGTAGTCGACTGTTTAAGGAAGCTTTGAGATAAAACCTTGCATTGCCAAAATATGTTAAAAGTTGGATAGTCATTCAGTTCTCATTATGCTTTCTGAGTCGATTCCCATTGAATGGCGTTGGAAAGACTTCCAGCTGCAGACATTTATGCCGTCTGCATTGCTTTCATGGCAAAGAAGAAACTCTTTACTCTTAATGTCAGATGCTATCACCTGTCATGACAGCCAGCGTGCTATTGTAGACAGCAGATTGTTCAACCAATCAAGAGTAGGCTGGCGTGTTCAACCATCAGAACTTGAAAGCTGTGTAAATATTAAACTGTGCGTAGTAAATGACACTTGAAAAAAAATGTATTGCCAGCACAGAGAAACGTCGTCAAGAAAAGTAGGAAGAAACTCTAAGGAGAGTGCGACCACAGAAAGTCTTCAGAGAAGACCATCCACCCCCATCAGATAAGTGTTCCGGCCCTGAACTCCTACTCTACCGGGGGGGGGCTGGGCGGCATCCAGGTTTTAAGTCCTAAATGCCCCTCTGTTGTCAGAATGTTTTTGTGGCTCTGCCAGGATTTGAACCTGCGCCCTCTGAAAACGCAAGTGTTTCAAAGCGTTTTCTTTCTAGACGGACGTATGGCCCACCTCACTATCGGACGCTTTGTCCTATGTTAAGAATCTAAACAAATCTTAAATAAATGTCAGCGAACCGCCCAGAGAACGTGGACAAACGAGTCACAAGACAACACACAACGCGTTTCGACCTCTTAGGTCTTCCTCAGGTGAAACAAAGACGGACAAAATAACGAAAATGCACTAGCTTTGATCGCTTCAGATTGCTTCCGAGTTCAACGCAAGGAAGGCGTTAAATGATTTCACTTTGCAACTAGATCTAAGAAATCTAAGCCATATAAAATTCGCTTTTGTTCTTCTTCGCTCAGTTTTCGGACACGAATTCTTTTTAGCTGCCTGTAAGGTTCTGGTCCTCTTCTCTTTTTACCAGATCTTGCGAGCAGATTTCAGAGATCACATGCCGATGAGCCCGCAACCCCTTTGTTCCAATGTCTGTGAAGCCATGTTCCCTCCAGCTGCCAGTAAACTGACATACTTCTCAGTCTTGTAGACCTCAGCTTGTCCCACACTCTGATTTCAGTGAGTTCATACAGAATCATTAAGATGAACCTGTGTGAAGTCTACCTCTGGCAGTCTCATGCCGCTCTTCCTGGTCATATCTGGGTGACCTCTCATTCTGGAAGGTCTGTTGCACATTCCCCGCCACCCATTCTAATTTTCTTGGTGCTACAGCTGTTCTTGACCATGGGCTGTGGTCTATACCGCAGAGCAGCACGTCGTTGCTTGGAGCTTCTGGCAGCGTGGTGTCACCTCCGGCACTGTGCACGTGCCGTGTTCTTAAGCACTCGGCTGAGTCTCTGTGTGTACATTACTTGGGTTGGCGCTGTTTTGCATGAAACTGGGACATGTTCCACTGTGTGGCTTGGCCTGACAGAGTGGACACTGGATCACCTTGATGTGCCCCGTCTCTGTGTGCTCTTGCATGTAAGTGTCCTCGACTATTTGCGCTCTCGTTTCTTTGTACTTCCGTTTCTATATTTCCCTCCACCCGCGCCGTTTGTATATGTCCTCATCTCCATGTGCCCTTGTCTCTTTGTGCCCCGTCTCTGTTTCTCCGTAAGTTCGATTAGGGTGACCATTATTCTGTTTCGATCTCTGTAACTTCGATTTGGGTCACAATCACTTTCACTTTCATCTGAGCACCATGATTCTGTTTCAATCACTGTGACTTTGATCTAG
>JADBJO010007842.1:65154-95154 GCA_016801955.1 Conus betulinus
GCGGCTCCATTTTAAGTCCATTTCGGTTTTTTTTTTTACACCCAGCGATTATGCTGGCGCGGTTGCAACATTCGGCAACTTAAGCATAGCAATATTCACCACCACACAACGCATTTTTATCTCTGAACTTAAAGCTCAACTGGTCAACATGACCATTTTGTGGGTAACTTGAGAACTTCTACCTCGGTCTGAGGTCGTCTACTCTGGTTCAGTAATGGCCTTGAACTTAGGTCGAGGTCACGCGTTCACTTTGGGGTCACCTCCACTTTCCTCATCATTCAAGATCACCGGAGCTCACTTTGCTCGTATGACCTCAACCCCTCGACTGGTTCTGCAGTATTTCTGTGTCTGAGAAATGATGCCCCACATCTAGGTTAATTGTCAAATGCCCCCAGTTCATATGAATCGGCTGCGTCATTGAATCTTTAACATAACCAGTTCTGGGTCATCTGGCATTCAACCTTGATCTGGATCACTTGACTTGGAACTCTTTCAGCTTCGTTGTGTTCTTCATCTTCCTCTGGGTCATTTAACCTTGAACATTCTCGGTCATTGTGATACATACACTACCTCTCGGTCACTTGAACTTTCGCCCCCTTTTTTTTCATCTTTGGTGAACTTCCAGTGTCGGTGGCGCCCATGCTGGCTCACTCTGGCCTGTCCGAGAGCACACCACACACTGTCATGTGAACCACCCCCTGGCCAGCCACTGGAAGCATTCAAATACTAAAGTCGCAATAAGACAATAAATATGCTAGAGGAAGTATTCCACACCGCTGCCGAATTTCCTTTCTTAGTGTACAGTAGTACCCACTCTGATCCAACAACATACAAGACACCCACCCACTCTGATCCAGAACATACAAGACACCACTCACTCATTCCCCCAAAAGACAATATTAGGCCAAGAATCGTGGCAGCCAGTGTGAGCGAGCGTTCTGTTCCAGAAGGTGGTACCATGCCATGTCCAACAACCGCCCCCCCCCCCCCCCCCCCCCCCCCCCCCCCCCGAGCATGCCGATATCGACCACTTTACATAAAGTCCCCCATGCACGTGACAGCGGAAAGGACATCAGAACTGAGTCGCCATGAGAGCAGACCTGGAAGGGCTACAGAAAATGTAACACTTTTTCTAATGCTCGATGAAGATGAGGTTGGTGAAGATGATGTACTGGAATTCAATTCTAGTCAGATGCTACATGCCAGGGCCGTCCTCAACATGATCTATCCGCCTTAAACGAGGCCCACAGAATACAGCCACCCTCCGGCGTTGGTCAGGGATGTTATTTTGAGAAACACTTTTCAGAGACACATCCATTAAGATGAAGACACATCCATTAAGATGACGAAACCGATCTATGTGGTGTCAGTATTCCCAATGGAACCAGCAGCAGGCTCAACTTTGCGGACAAGTCGACCATGGCCTTTGGTCCCGAAAATGAATGCCTCTGTTGGGAATCAAATCCACGGCCTTCAAGCCGGCACGTCTGCACTGTACCAAGGCAGCTGGTTTTAATCTAAACTTCTGTAGGAAAAAAGCTCTAGGGAGAGCTTGATAGCAGAAGGTCTTCAGAGAAGAACCGTCCTCAGAGAAGTGTTTCGGTCGTGAAGTCCTAACACAATAAGGGGACCCCGGGTCGCATCCAGGTCATGACTCCCAGATGCCCTTCTAACTGCCAACATTTTTTTTTCTTTTTCCTGTTGCCCGCTGGGATTCAAGACCCACACCTTTTGGATGGAGGGGGAGGGGGGGGGGTCGCCTCAAGGATACTTTTTTTTTTAGACAGATGTCTAACCCGCATCGCTAACGGACAGTTGGGAAACGTAAGCCTTATGAAGTTCACTTTTGTCCTCTTCGCCCAAATCCAGCCGGAACACTTTTTCAGCTGCCTTTTCTATTTCCATCAGTGTGTCCTGTCCTCTTCTTACCAGAAATCTTGAGCAGTTTGATGAGATCATGGGCCGATGAGCCAACAAATCCCCCTGCTCCAGGGCCTGGAAGCCGGACTGACTCAAACTGCTGGATAGACTGGCTTACTTCTCAGTCTTGTAAATGTGAGAGTTTTCTCATTCTGCTTTCGTATGTCTCCGTGAGTTCATCGGAATCATTTGTTTTGACGAATCTGAGTGAAGAATAGTCACAATATATCGCGTTATCTGTCTCCTTTGGTTTCAGTTCGGCGCTTTAAGTAACTCCAACTCCCTTTATTTTCGATATTGTTTTCCTTCTGTACTTGTTCCTGCTTCTCTTGAATCTTGCTATTTTTCTGTGATGTTATTTCCCCCATTTTGCCGTGTGTGTGTGTGTGTGTACATTCGCGCGCACACACACACACACCACACACACACACACACACACACACACACACACACACATATATATATATATATATATATATATATATATATATTATATCTATGTCTCACTGGATTTTATAAGAGCTTTTACATTATTTCATGGGTTAAGGGAAAAAAGCAATCTCATTGGATGTCATGAGACTGTTTACATTATGTAGCTAGTTGAGGGAAAAGCAATCTCAGTGGATTTCATAAGTTTTTTTTAAACATTATTTTGTTAGCTAAGGGAAAAAGCAGTCTCACTGGACTGTAAAAAAAAAAGTAAGAGTTTTTGCATTATTTTGTTGCTTACGGAAAACGCAATCTCACTGGATTTTATAAAATCGTTTACTGTTTTTTGTTGGTTAAGGCAAAAGCAATCTTACTGAATTTTTATAGGATTGTTCTCAGTTTTGATAGTCAAAAGAAAAAAAGCAAAAAGCTCACTGCATTTTACGAAGTTTTTTCCACGATTTGTGTTGGTTAACAGACAAGTAATCTCATTGTATTTCATGAAATTGTTCACATTAGTTTCTTGGTCAAGGAAAAAGCAATCTCACTGGATTTTTTATAAAGTTGTTCACACTGTTTTCTTGGTTACGAAAACAGCAGTCTCATTGGATTCTATAAAATTGTTCACAGGTGGTTAAGGAAAAAAAGCAATCTCACTTGATTTTATCAAATTTTCACACTATTTTCTGGGCTAAGGAAAATCAATCTCACTGGATTTTATTAATTTGTTCGTACTATTTTGTGTTGGTTAAGCCACCAAGCAATCTCAGTGGATTTTTTTAGATTTGTTCACACCATCTTGTTTGGTTAAGGAAAAAGCAATCTCATTTGATGCTATAAAGTCGTTCACATTTTAAGGCAAAAAAGCAATCTCAGAAGCCTCTGAAATATGTTTCTGGTAATATCCACCGAATTTTAAAGAGCACGGTTTGTTTTTGGGTTCAAAGAGGAGTGACTTCCCTTATGCATTTTTACTTGATTCTCTGTGGGTTTTAAGGAGCCTTTCTTGGACGACGTGACCCAAAGAAGAAACGATCTCAGTCCAACCCGAAAAGTCTTTGGAGGGTTTTTTACGGTCGTTTATCCTTCCTGCTGTCGACTGAGAAGTTGTGTTGTGCAAAACAGTGTTCTGTCGCTTTCGTGCCGTAGAAGCCAGGTAGATGTTGCGTGTGCAGTTGTGGATCTGAAGGAGATTCAGCAGGCTGGCACTTTGTGCAAAACTCGACTGAATATAGTCATTACGGTCTGTGGTCCCAGACAGCAACTCTCTCTTCACCAGCACTATCTGTCAGTGGTCATGAAACTCGCGACAAAAAAGGAAAAAAAAAAAAGAAAAAAAATAGAAAATCCCCTTTCTTTCTCAACGGTTGACAGTTGTAACCATAGCCCAGCATCCTTCACGACCTCTCTCCTTCCCAGCAAGGCGGCTGCTAAGTCGTTTTACCTTGCTGGTATGGGCAGCGTTCCATTCCCTGCCCTCCCTCCCTCTCTCACTCCTCATTCCCTTTCTGCCAGGTCCAAGCTAAGTGTCCCTGCTGGACAGTGTTTCCATTCCAGCATACCACCTGCAGCACACTCAGAGAATTTGTCCGGGCACAACAGGCTAGCCCAAATACACAGCATGGACACTTGGGGGCTGTGCGTTTGAATTCCAACCAGATGACGCGACGTGTTAGAAATACTTGAGGGAGGGGCTGTCATTGACTTGGTTGTAGTCTGCTTAGCTCAAAAGCATAACCTGAAAAACCAGAGCCTTAAAGAGGAACACAGCCGATAACCTGAAAAACCAGGGCCTTAAAAGAGGAACAGTCTATAACCTGAAAAATCAGAGCCTTAAAGAGGAACACAACTGATAACCTGCAAAACCAGAGCCTTAAAGGGGAACACAGTCTATAACCTGAAAAACCAGGACCTTAAAGAGGAACACAGTCTGTAACCTGAAAAAACCAGGGCCTAAAAGAGGAACACAATCTACAACCTAAAACCCAGAGCCACAGTCTAGCCATGTGCACTGGAAGGAATGAATAAGTGAAGTTGTGTTCAGTAGTAGCAAAGCAAACAACAGAGCTGAAGAACAAAGAAATAAGATCAAATCTGGGGCTACTAAAGGAGCGAAGTGCAGTAAATGGATATCGTATGACGTACACAATCAAAGAAACAAACAGACCGACTAAAATACAGAAATATCACTTTTTTAGCATTGGGTCATGCACAGCAGAGAGAGTTGGAACTGTTTAAGGAAAACAGCCAATAAAAAAATTGGAGCTATACACAAAAAACAAACAAAACTGGTGTGTTGCCTTTTTTTTTATCTGGAAATGATTGATATGGCCCACAGCAAGAAAGCAGCATTAATTGAAAAAAACACATTCACATATCTATATGATGAGGCACACCCCGTCGGAACCTCCACCCTCATCCCTACCCCACCGGCATCTCCTCGGCCATTACAACATTAGCTCCATCGCTACTCATCCTTCAGAGAGAGAGAGAGAGAGAGAGAGAGAGAGAGAGAGAGAGAGAGAGAGAGAGAGAGAGAGATGTATCCAAATGGAATGTGGTCTTTTTTCCACATGTGAATCAGCGTGTGATTTCGTCTGTGAATTGTGTGTTATCAGCTTCATTTTGGGAGATAGGCCTCAAATTACTTCATCGTGGGAGCAAGAGTTTACCGTACTTGTTTGTTATTTCCTGTTTCTCTTCCCTGCCTCCTCTAAGACTCCCTTTCATTTCAGTGAAATGAAGACTGTTTTTCAACAGGCTGCTAGAATGTTTTAAGCTGATAGAGACTCCCTTTCATTTAAGGGAAATGTTGCGGGTTCGAATTTCGGTACAGAGGGATTTTCCCTCGGAGTTAGCATTGGTTTTGACTCCATTCCCCATATAGTCCTTCGAATGAGACTATAAACCGAGGTTCCGTATGTGAACGCACGCACAACATCTTGCACATACGTAAAATCCCATCACCAACTTTCGGAAGAGAAGCCCAGTTTGGCCGTTGGTTATGGATGGCACGTTACACATAGCATATACCTTCCTCGCAGATGGAGTATGGCGGGATAAAAAAAAACAAAACGGGTCATGCACACAAAACTCCATGACTGTCTATACCGGCAGTGTCCGCATGAGTATCAGCCTGCGTACGCAGAAAGAAAAAGAACGAAAGAAAGAATTTCAGGGAAATAAAAAATGTTTTCACAGGCTGCCAGAATATCTCAGCTGGTAGGAGCGCCGGGTTCGTGATCCCGGTGATCCTGGGGTCGCCGGTTTGAGTCTCTGCCAGTCTGTTTCGGTACGTGGAGATTTTTTTCCCAGGAGATAACAGCACTGGTTCTGATTCCATTTCCCGAAAAGTCCTTTGCATGGGACTCTAAACTGAGGGTCGGTGTGTGGATCCATGCATAACGTTTTGCACATGATCATGTTAAACTCCACTTCCAAATTTGGAAAGAGAAGAACAATTTGGCCGTTGTTATTGATGATTTATTCATACATACATACATACATACATACATACAGATAGATAGATCATTCATCCTTTGTGAGAAATCGAGGGAATTGGTGAAAAACTTAATGACTAATATTCGACTGAATACTCTTCAGTCGGCTCTACCCCAGTACCCAGGTAGGCAGCCCGCGGAATAAATGACAAGGCCGATTCGAAGCCCTTACAGCTTTTATCGAGGATGAGCCCACTGTCAACGCTGAATTTAATTCTTTTTTTGTCTCCAAATTCTTTGTAACCAATCATAGATAAAAGTTTCCGTCGCATCTCTAAAAAAAATTGAACCTTTCACAAACGGTAGATAGATATGAACAGTGCAAGGAAAACGTCTGAGTCTGTTGTCCTGTTTGTGGTTTTCTTTAATGTTGCTAGCAGTCATATTTCTGTTCCTGAAACAAATCTTTGGTCTAAGTGCAACTTTTGATAGATGAATTTAAAAAAAAAATTTTCTGAATTGTACGAAGCGTGTTTATGGCAATCACAAAATACAGCACTTCAAACAGTCTTACCTTAATGGCTGTACCACGCCGTTTAGTTACCGGATCAATCCCGCTTGTTGTGTGCACACAACCTATGCCTGGTGTCATTCTATTTAACCGCTGCACCTAGCATTGCACATAATCGTACACTGATCGAAGTTAAACTCGAGTTTTGTTTTAAGACATATTCTATTCACACGTATCCTTCCAGATGTACGTCTCCTTCATCGTTTGTCGACTGGACCACGGAATAATAGTATATGCCTTGATACAGCTGTGAATTCAGGAGCCAGGCTTTTCTTGGAAAAGACCATTATGTCATATATCTGCTAGAACGCCTACCTACCTGTGATCAAACGGATGGCATCTATCAGGATATTTTTCATCGCTTAGGAATGGAGATCTTTCCTACGTCCCTTGTTATCGCGTCAAAAGATTATAGTTGTCGACTTTTCGTTAACATTCGTATAAAATGCACTGATAATATGTTTCGCAGGGTTTAAATTGCAGAGCAGTCTACTTTCTAGAGCACAAAAGCAAAATCACACCAATGTCCTCCGAGCTAAGGTTGCAAGGATATATATATATATATACATGTATCTGACAGGGCATTGTGAGATTCCTTGTATTTGCTATGACGCCATTTCTAACTTGGTGTATCTAGTTAAACATCAGTAGACTTTCACACTCCGTGTCGATATCTCAGTTGTCTTCGTGTTCCGGACGTCTACGGCCTTCCCTAACAGACCAAGAGCTTGAGGAGACATGTGGTTTTCTCATGAAACACACTTCATTTCTTATAGAGCATGGAAAGCCAGTGTCTGTGTCTATATGTGTATCTCCATACTTTTTTATGCACGAGTATGCATCCTCTCTCTCTCTCTCGCTCTCTCTCTCTCTCTCTCTCTCTCTCTCTCTCTCTCTCTCTCTCTCTGTACACACACACACACACACACACACACCACACACACACACACACACACATATATATATATATATATATATATATATATATATACATACAATCACTTATCTTCATCCACTTCAGCGCAAGATAGGCGTTGAATCTGTGAAAAATGCGAAACAGTTCAAAAATGAGAGAGAGAGAGAGAGAGAGAGAGGGATTAAGAGAGAGGAGAGAGAGAGAGAGAGAGAGAGAGAGAGACAGACAGACAGACAGACAGAGACAGAGACAGAGACAGAGAATGAGAATCAACGCGCATCTTGCGCCGAAGTGGATGAAGATAAGGGGTTGCTCGTTCATTTTCGTTGTCCTGAGTGTTTTGCATCTTGCCTGGAGAAGACCGTTAAACGCGTCGAGTTTTTTGTCTTGTGATTCGTTGTCTACGTTTTTTTTGGCGGTGCTCTTTCACTAACAGTTAAAATTTGTTTAGATTTCCACATGCAGTTGCCTCACTGTGCAACTAAAGGAAAAGAGTTTCTCTGTTCACTATCAATATCTTAGTAATTCACTGTCTCCCGTCTGTCAGTCAGACACCACAAGCATAACTCTTGCGGACTTGGTATGTATATTTGAGGATGCGTCGTTAAAACAACTGGGCTACTTTTCTTTATCGAATTGCTCTCTCTCTCTCTCTCTCTCTCTCTCTCTCTCTCTCTCTCTCTCTCTCTCTCTCTCTCCTCTCTCTCTCTCTGTATATTTGTGTTTACACGCATGGAAATGTGTATGTGTTTGTGTGCTTGTGGTGTAACTCTGTGTAGTATGTGTGAGCGCTCGAGCGCGTGTGTTTATGTGTGTGCGTGTACGTATATGTATGTGTGTGCATGTGTGTAGATGCGTGTGTGTGTGTGTGTGTGTGTGTGTGTGTGTGTGTGCGCGCGCGTGAGAGAGAGGGAGTGTGTGTGTGTGTGTGTGTGTGTGTGTGTGTGTGTGTCTGTCTGTCTGTCTGTCTGTCTGTGTGCGTGTGTGTGTGTGTGAGGTACCCATATGTACACACACACTTTCAGACTGCTACAAACGCGCACGAGCCTTTGCAGACGTGCCTACTCTTCTGCTGTATTGAATCTTACTTCAGCTGGAAGCAATAAATCAAGCGAACAGTGTCATTGATCTATGAGTTTGCCACTCACGGACGGAATGTCTGTCAGGTGTCATCGTATGAAGCGAAGAAGAGCGTGATTTACTTCAATGTGCGCACAACAGAAGGTACTGGGATCAATATTTGAAACCCATCATGATCGTCAGTTGTATTAAATGTACGCTTGCCTGCGATTTAAGCTCTGCAGTTTGTGTACTGTTAATCGTCACCAGTCATTTTCTTTTGCTGTTAGATGTATTAGATCGAAACATGTGGAAAATAAATGTACATCAGTGCCCATTTCATTCAACTTTTGTCAGTACTGTTAGGGGGTAAGGATTTGGTGTAAACGTACCTCTTGATACGTCCGTCCAAAACAAATGACAATGCTATCTATGTTCATGGACTGTAGTACAGATCGGGTGTGGGCAATGTGTGTCACTCCCTTTTCATTTTTTCATACAAATCAGGTTTTGTGACTAATATATCAGACGCACCGGTGTACACCGAACTGGGTACACATAAAAGAAACCTGTTCAAGATATCCCTGTGGTTCTGTCTGTGTATATGCTGATTTTTCTTCTGTGGGGTGATGCAGCAAATGTCTTTGATATGGTCCTTTCTCCTGCATCTGCTCATATTTTGTAATATAATCTGGCGAGTGTTGGTGGTGAATATACCGAATATGTAAATCCTATTTTACTTGGTCTACAATGAATGGAAACACTGGCTGTGTTCCATTTCTTAACATTCCCCCGAAATAATCCAAACAGCTGTCTGGTAATGACAGAGAGACGACATAGCCTAGACCCGCTTGCTGCAATTCATACAACATTGACCATCGGTTTTCATCTACTCAGAACAAATAGTCTTGTCGTGTCATAAGCAAATTTTAAAAGTAATTTCAAGAAACTCCGCAGGTTAGCATGGACAGAAAAATTACAAGACAAATGCCCGTGGTATGGCCCCTTCTACCACGTAAGCTCAGTACCATAAAACAGTGTAAATCTGGCGAGTTTATAGTGTTGATGAATATACTCAATATGTAAAAACTCTTTTTACAAATGTCAAATCTGTCAAAGTTGTAATTGTTTGTGCATGTTAAACGGCGGAGCTACTTAAAATTACTTTTAAAATTCGTTTCAATGTCCGCCTGCAGTCATCACACTTTGAAACAAACTTGGTGTCACAAGCAGTCTTCTCCTGCTATTCATTTGTCGTGTGTGAGCAAAAAGCTGCCAGAAAAGAAGATGAAAGAGTACGAAGACCGACCTCAACATTACTGTATTGAAGACAACAGAATCAAAACACATCTTCGCTGAGGTCAACCTGAACAGAATGCCAAATGAACGAAGTGTGATAGTCGGTTTTGTGTTTCATACTTTTGCTATGTACGGGGCATTGACAGACTGCGCTGATCATGTAGACGTTAATGATATGAGAAAAACGTTTACAACAAAGTACGTTCCTGACCCAAAACAGCTTGACCTTCTTATGATAAATCATCAACACAAACAGATGCGCTTGTGCCTAAAATACAGTTTAAATGCAATTTTCTTGCCAGCATTGCTAAGAAATCCTAGCAAACACTTACGTATAATTTTGTTTTTGAAAAAAAAGGGTTGATGAATCGTCATAAGTGACCCTACATTGATGAAATAAACTCACGTAACCCTTTGTTGTTGAACAAAGTGACAGCGGCTTAATGTAGGAGTCGATTCACCTCACCCTGAAAATAATGTTAATCAACACGATGACTGCTAGCAGTAAGATTCCATGTATCTGGTGACGCTACGCATTCTCTATCTAAAAAACAAAAATTAAAAGTTTGACTTCGTTGATGACACTGATTTTTCACAATATCATAGCTTTTGTCATGACTACAGAACTGTGACTGGTGAATGAGTGGCCGTCAGACCTATAAAGGGGTTTACAACTTTTTATTGATACCAACGAGCACTGAATCTGAATTTTGATAACTTAATCACAGATATGGCCCAGAGGTCATAAAGCAATTTACTGTCATGTCAGATTTGTTGTTTTTCACGGATTGCTTTAGCGATTTCAAGTTCGATTTTGATGTTCTTAGTGACGTTACTTTTTATCATGCTCATAACACAGTGAGAAAAACTTGATTTTCACCTGATCGAGTGTCCCACTGGACCAGGCTGTGCGGACGTCAAGTCTGTCCATTGACACACCTCTACCTGGCCTGCTGTTTTCGCAGATTAGGATACTGTTGCCCTTAATAACCACCGAAATACTTTTTCATAATAACGCGCACGCAAAAATGACACAACATTAGAATCTGAGTTCTTCAAATGGTAGCAACCTCATTAACATATCTTGGTTTGAAAATGCTAACCAGTAACAGACTCAGGCACTTCATACTTACTTATTCTTGTCTTTCCAAATAGTGCTATCTGTTTCTTTAAAAGAAAAACATTTTTTTTCACTGTTAGAAATTTATTTTGAATATTTAGTTGTTGTTGTTTTTGTGTTTGCTTTAGAAAATACGTAGGACTGATCCTTGTTGCTGTCATTGTTAACGTCTGTTCTTTATTTTAAAAAAAAAAAAAAAAAAAACTTCATTAAAAGAATGTGCGGATAAAGTACCGATGTCAGCAAACATAAAAACTTAAAAGATCCATCAGGACCCAAACTCTTCAAATCTTTTATATGTTTCAGTGTAATGGCTACTTCCTGATCATCCCCTCACCAGCTGACTATTCTCACTTAATAAGACTGAAGCATTGGGGAGTTATCATTTAATAAGATTGAAGCACTGGGGAATTCTCACTTGATAAGATTGAAGCGTTAGGGAATTCTCACTTATTAAGATTGAAGCATCAGGGAATTCACAAGCGCTGTTGATATCAGAAGCATTGCAAAATCTCTATTGTAATTCAGAATACTATTTTGTCTCATTCAGATCATTGATCTGAGATGGCATCGAAAGGGTATTGACTTGTCGAAGCAATTTCCATTCTCAAGATACCAAAAGCATTTGTTCTTTTTTTTCATCTCATTTAACGAGCCTACCCTTTAATAATTAACACACGGCTACGCCTCATATTGTATTGTCTCTAATTTCTCTAAACGTGTTATTCAATGTCATATTTACATTAACAATTCCTGGCCTTTTATTCCCCTTTCTATGGCATCACAATCTGTGTTCCCTCCGATTTCATGTATTGATGTTTCGGAGAAGGAAGTATCACCAGTCTGGATCCTACACTCAGCAGGATCAACAAGCAAAGGCAGTTGCTACCTGTCTGGGGATCATCAGGCTTGCTAGGGAATGCTGGTAACCTGCTGATGAGAGGAGCATGTCAGAACAGAAAGGATCCTCCCCGGGTAGATCGGGTAGATTTAACGATCTATATAAAAAAAAATAAAAGTTTTTTTTTTTCAAAATGGCAAATATATGTGCTTTCAACGAAGGAAAACTTAGAATTTTGATTAAAATGATCGACTAAAACCTGTCCAAATGTCAAAAAAGATGCAAGTGTGAAAGACACAGCTTATATGTATGCGATCCACACAGTCTTGTTATGTTATATGATTAATCATTGGTAACAGTAGATGTTTCAAAATCTTATTAGTACCATCTCGTGTCGTCTCCCCCCGTACTAATCCTGTGTCGTCTCCCCTTTAGTCTTTTCCTTGGTCTCTCTAGTTCCAATCCGTAGCTTTATTTTTTTTTACCCAGACTATGTTTTACACTGAAGATCAAAGAGATAAGTGAATGTCTGTTCGTCCCTTGATTTTATTTCCTGTAAAGTTTTTTTTTTTTTTACCTGCCTTAAGGAAGTAATATGCCGAAACGCGTTGTGGTTGTGGTTAGTTTGTGATTTGTTTCTTCCATTCGTCTGACAGCCCAGTAATTCTACTTTTGTTCTCAGAATCATTTGTTTTGATGAACGAGGAACTGGAGTGGAGTTCTATGTCTGGACTCCTGTCGCTCTTCCTGTTAATCTCTGGTAAGTTTCAAGATTTGTTTTGTATTCCCTGTTTTCCATTCCGATCAGTAAACCCCGCTTCCTTGACAACCTTGATGTGACAGTTGATCCAGACTATGATGTGTGGTCTCCTGTCATGCAGAACGTCATTGCTGAAGCTTCTGGTTGAGCAGAATTGTACAAACTCCATGAACACACTGCTGTGTCTCAGTGTGCACCTTCCCTGGGCTAGTTCTCTTTGCCGTGAGCTCGGAACATACTCTGCTGTTTATTTGTCCGGGCAAAACAGACACGCAGGGTTATCTGATTTTCCGCATTTTTGCTATGGTTTCTTTTTCCCTCCTACGCAGGCTATACTCCTGCGGAGACTCCCTGTACAGACAGGCAAGGATTAATCCCATCTACCCAGCGAAGGGAGTGAAGTTTGTGTGCATATGACCGTTTTTTTTTATTCCAAAATTAAAGCAGCCATACTCCACAGTTGGGGAATTTACCAGGTTTGAATTCGAGGGCAGAAGATCATATACAGACTTGAGGATGAAGCTGATCGTAACAGGAGCGACGTGCAATATTTCATTCCAGACAAGACTGGTCTTGATTGTTGTTTCCCACGTAGCATGTTGCCCTGTTGGCCTTGCAGGACTGCCTCCTGGGTTCTGTTGTCATCTTCTTTTTGCAAACGTCAATATCATGTTTGCTTTTTCCTCTCCCTTTTTTCCTATGACCGCCGCTTGTTTCCCTCCCTTGTGATTTTCATTTGCCATGACCACTGCTTGGTTCCCTCCCTTGTGCTTTTCGTTTGCCATGTCCACTGCCTCCTGAACTTTCCATTTTCATCCAGTTTTTAGCTTAGGCTGAACTAATCTCTCAACCTTGTCTCCTGAGTCCTCACGCATGGTGAGTAGCCTCCCTTTTCCCGCTTTCTACCGCTCGGGGACGGATTTTCAGGGTTGCTTATGATTTTTTTTTTTTGACAACAGAGCGCGATGTCATTGAGACAAGGTGGGCGCGAAGTCATTTCCTTGTGTGTATGTTGGTGTTCGCCTCCATCAATGATTCCATGGTGTTTTGCTGATGTCTTATATCCGTGGATGCGAGAGGAGCTTAGGAATCAGCATTAACCGCAGACAGTAGATCTCGTCATTGCCAATAACGCTCCACTGGTATTTTGTCTACAGACTTTTTTCTGCTGTTTGCTTAGTTTCCGTGCCCCTTTTAGTATGTGTCAATGGGGGCCATCATATCATCGTTCAAGGCTCCTGGCTAGTTCTTTTGTCAGTCAGAGTCCGAATGGCTTGGTTGGTCACAGTAAACGTAACTGTTTCAGCCATTTTTCATATCGGCATGGAAAGGCTTTCGTGATATCATTGATTTAGAACTCTTTCTAGATGAAACAACTACTATTCTGACCTGACTTTTTATGTACTGCATGCAAAACTGTATTGTTTACGCTTGAACCGATGAACTTGATAAGTGCGCCTGTGTCGGTAGGTGTGTGTGTGTGTGTGTGTGTGTGTGTGTGTGTGTGTGTGTGTGTGTGTGTGTGTGTGTGTGTGTGTGAACACATGTCAGTGTTTGAGTGTATGTTGAGCGCAATGAGTTGATCCCAAGAATTGCGCCATATAAAATCCATACATTATTATTATTATTATATTATTACAACTAAACCTTGTGAATGCTTCAGTAATTTGTGTATTTCATTTGCATTCGTTGCGTCGTCAATGATGGCTTTTAGAATGGGCCTTTAGTACCCATTTTCGAGGTCTTCTGAACACCTGTCACCTTTCGATGCGTTCAAGTTAACTTGTAATGCCAAGCCAGGAAGGAGTGAAGACAGTGTGCAGCCCTTCTGAAGACCGACTTTCAGATAAATCCAATCGGTTGCACCACCCCATTAAGAAGCTATGAAACACTTCTTCAGGGTTTTTCAGATGTTCTTTGAGCTTCATACGTCTTGAGAGCTACTTGTGTGGAACAGATCCATGTCATTTGTGTGGAACAGAACCATCTGTCTTCGCCGGGTCGCGCCACACCATATCGAGGGGCCTTTTCTCTCTTTTAGCTCATGGGATTCTTGCCAAATCACGACGGCATGTTCTAAACAGCAAGCCAGTCCTGTGGCGTCTCCTCTCCGGACTGACACATCCAAGTAATTCTCGGTGAGGTATTTAGTCGTCGGTCTTTCCTCCATGACAGAAAACAATAACTCATCACGATCAGAAATGTTAGTAGTAGTAGTAGTAGTAGTAGTAGTAGTAGTAGTAGTAGTAGTAGTAGTAGTAGTAGTAGTAGTATAGTAGTAGTAGGTCTCCATCAGTCGTAGCTGACCATGGACAGAGTATATCCGACCTAAGATTTATATCCGGACTGTCTGCTCGCCCCGAGCAGCGTGGCCTGTGGCTGTAGAGACGATACGAGAGTGGCAGTCTCTGTCACAGCAGACGCATCTGTATGTTGACACTGGTTTGTTAGATGTCATCCCTTTTGTGCGAGCTTGCTTTTCTTCTGCAGCAGCTGTCAGTTTGTCTTCGCTAATCTGCAGCTGTTTCAGTCATATAGTGGTCTGAAATATTTGATATCACTCAAGCTCTGTTCTTCGAGAATGTGCACTCCATCAGCTACCACTCTTTGTTGGCTAACATCAAACGTCCTCCTTGGTGATCTTATCACTTTTTGGAGATTCTCAGTTATACAGCACATACGGTATTCTGTTAGGTCCGGGTGAAGATTTGAACATGGCTTTCTTAACCACTGACTTAACCTCATCCAGTGCTGGTGCTATGCCATAGAATTTTTTCTCTGGCACCACCTCTGGCTGCACCAACCTGTAATTTCAGATGGTGCTAGGGCTGGTAGATGTTGTGTTTTTTGTTGTTGGTTTTGTTTTGTTTTTTAGATGCTGCTCAACAGTTTTTTTGTCAGCTGCGAGTGCCCCTGATTTTGACAGCACAATAAGATTCTCGGAAGACTGAAAAAGTCTCTAAAGAGGCATTCTTTGGACTCCGTCATTTTGCTCCTTCTGTTTCTCGCTGGTTGTGCTTTGCTGATGGTATTGTGTTGCACTTTCAGATCTTCCCAGAGCTTCACTAGCATTTTCTCCTCACCTCTCTATCTGGTTCACCCGTTTTTTGAGATTCTTCAATTCTCTCAGACTTTATTTATCGTTTTAATGTCTGGTTGTTTCATTCCATGTGAAAACGTACAGGTTCTGTATGCAGCTTTACCAGATGTGGCTGGTTTGTGCTCTGGTGTGCTCTTTTCTTTCATTCCACCCAGTTTGTGGACTCCTTTTTATCTTATATCTCCCATTCCTCTTTGGCGCTTGTGGGTTGCAGTTTGATTTTTAGGCACCTGGCATCAAGACACTGCAACAATTTCTTCTCTGAATAATCATCGTGGATATCCTTGGCAGTGTGCTTTGAATCCTGGCTCTGGTTGTTCATCATCTTAGCTGCTGGAGTTGTGCGTTGTTGATAATTCATCACAGTTCTCATACTGGTCTCCTTTCCTGTGGATTTTGAAGCTGTGGTCGGTGTAGAATGTCTTTCCACAGACACATGAAAATTCCGCTAGTTCGTTACTGCTAATCTGTGGGAGATGTCCATACATGAATGGACTGATCCAGATGGATTCACATTCGTTTCTTCTTTGGGGAATCTTGGGAGAAGCTCGCATCTTTGGTACCAATAGCAAGTTGGCGAATGGCAAAGTGGCGAACTAGCTCTCTGAAGTCGTGAACCTGATCTTTCCCAGTGTTTCACAGTCTTTCCTAGACGTCCTCCAGACACTTTGAACCTCTTAGGAACAGCATGACAGCAGAAGGTCTACAGAACAGAAGCCCATCTCAGACAAGTGTTTGTCTATGGGTGCTGGGCCACTTCCCAGTTATGTCTACTACACGCCCTTCTGTGACGCTCTTGGGATTCAAACTAGCACCTCCTGGATTATTGGACGTCGTAAGGTGTTACCTTTTTTGATGGATGTCGTACCCATATTACTATATCACACCTGTTGCAAGTTGGCGAAACTGAGATTTTTTAAGTCTGCTTTTGTCGATCCTTGACTAGCTTTATATGGAACTTTTTTCAGCTGCCTCTGCAAATACGTTTAGTGTTCTGGTCCTCTTCCTGTAGTTCTTCTTGCTGTAAATCGAGACCTGTTATACGAGATCTTAGACTAAAGAGGCTACAGACCTCTTTGGTCCAACCTCCAAGGCGAGAATTTTAGTATGAAAGTGAGATTCCCATAAATTGCTGGTAGGACTAGCACATTTCTCAGTTTTGCTGGTGTAATTTTTCCATTCTGTTTTCATACGACACACTGAGTTCTATCAAAATCTTTCATTAACCTGAGTGGATCACGAGCTCCCGTCTCGTGCCTCTCGTCAGAATGATACCTGGATGGTTTTCCCATTCTGGGGGGTCTGCTGTCCATTTCCTGTCGCCCACTTCATCCAGTAAACCCCACTTCCATGCTCTAGATGTGACGGCTGTTTCTGACAGTGATTCATGGCCTCCTGGGCCCATAGGTACAAAATGCAGATGGCGGCTAACAAACAGATAAATCCCAATGAGGTTTAAACTGTTCTCTGACACAAATCCCTGATTTAACTGGGCTGCACAAGTTGAATTTCACAGGCTGACGGTTGGTTTGGTGGTGCACCTTTACCAAACCAACGGCTGTTCTGAATCTCCTAGCTGACAGCCAGAGCGGAACGAAATGGCCGCCCTGATTCACCAAACTTTCCAACAGCGATGTCAAAGAAGGCTTCGAGTTCATTGACGTAACGATCGTCTGGACAGGTATCACAATTTGGTTTTCCATCGGCGTTTCCATTTCCGACGAGCTGACACAAATGATATTGTGATTTTGTTCAGAGACAGCTTGGAATTCGACCATAATCAAAAGGAATCCTGGTCACCTGAATGAAAGTACTCGTAGCTTTTAAAGTACTAGGCATCGGGTAGTATTGTGTTTAAATGTGGCGTGAGACACAGTGAATACCAATTAGTGGGATGACTGCGAGTCAAAAACAGATAATCGCTTGGTTTCATGTGAAAGGTGCTTTCCTACTACGAAGTGAAAGTCGTCTTATACAGTTCTGTCCTATGGACCTGAATTGTGTATAAACTTAGACGATGTTCATAAATCTACAAGAGAGATCAAGGGTGCTAGAACTCGCGTTCTGCTGATGTGGCCCCGCCATTTTCATTGGACAGATGCCGCTGGTGGGCACATCCAGAGCAATGTTGCCCCAGTCAGTCTGTTTAACAGTCAAATCAGACGGAAGAAATGTCGACCATGAGTGTGAAACAGAGCAAACATAATGCGGACAGCCGATATCCTGATCGTTATCCTGGTGTGCGCTTCAGATTAACGAATTGACTTTCTAGTTCTATTAACCTGACGCTAAACTAAGAAAAGATAACTCTATTTACAATGGAAAGATAGGGTTTATCTTCCCACGGTTTTTGTCTGAATCCCAGTACAGTCAGATCCAACTTCCCTTTCAGTCAAAATTGTATCATTTATTTCAAACTGTAGTTGCCATCTGGATATATTGACTTGCTAACAATTACAGCAGATTTCATATTTGACCATGTTATGTAACAGTCAAACTCAGTACGAATTCCAAAACTGAAGATCATACAACGATTTCGTTGACTTTCATGAAGCCTTAATTAATGACAGAAGTAAAGACGGAATGCAAACAAGAGTTTGCTTTTTCTTTTCTTTTTTTTTTCTACAAACCCGAGGTGTAGTTCTGTTTGATTCTAAGTCTGACTTTATGCTGATCAAATGTAATCAAAATAAGGGAGTCTGTATTTTTTTCTCTCCATTTTTCTCTTTTATTTCAACCCGAAATATGGTTTTATTTGTTCAAAGTGTGAGTTATTCGGCAAGATGGAGTTACGATTTTTTATATCTTACTTCATCGTTTGCCTCTGCGCAGAAAGCTGAATATAGATTACTTGGGATGCTCATCGTCTTGGTTCAGCAAATTCCTTTACACTCGTTAAAGTAGGCAATAACCTCTAGTGTCTGGAATGTTACACTCGTTGAAGTAGGCAATAACCTCCTGTGTCTGGAATGTTACACTCGTTGAAGTAGGCAATAACCTCCTGTGTCTGGAATGTTACACTCGTTGAAGTAGGCAATAACCTCTAGTGTCTAGAATGTTACACTCGTTGAAGTAGGCAATAACCTCTAGTGTCTAGAATGTTACACTCGTTGAAGTAGGCAATAACCTCTTGTGTCTGGAATGTTACACTCGTTAAAGTAGGCAATAACCTCTAGTGTCTAGAATGTTACACTCGTTGAAGTAGGCAATAACCTCTAGTGTCTGGAATGTTACACTCGTTAAAGTAGGCAATAACCTCTAGTGTCTGGAATGTTACACTCGTTGAAGTAGGCAATAACCTCTAGTGTCTAGAATGTTACACTCGTTGAAGTAGGCAATAACCTCTAGTGTCTGGAATGTTACACTCGTTGAAGTAGGCAATAACCTCTAGTGTCTAAAATGAGAAAGCAGAGGAAACATCAACAGAAGAAGGTAGGATGAACTTCTCTTTGGATTTTGTTGTTTTTGTTTCGCGTTTGTTTTTTAAAACTCTTATCAGCATTTCCCTTCATTTCTAAGTTTTTTTTGTTTTTTTTTAAATTGATTATTCGCTAAACTTTCATTGTTGCTCGCCTCTATAAGAAACCCAAGTAAAACTTCAGCCAGAATATAGTACAATCGGTACTTGACAAAAATTAGCGCAAAAAAAAAGGGGGGGGGGGGGAGTCGTTTTCTTTCATTGAGAACAGAAGTAGCACAAATCTAGAACCAATAAATCTCACAGTTTTGTTCGTCGTTTGCCTCTGTTGTTTGCTTGAAATGAAACATCAGCTGGGAGACGGTATGTCATCGATCCAAAATTCCTCTGCAGCACCGGTTACCAGGACAACCAATCCAACCAGCTCTGGATCGTGCGGCGTCCCAGAAATTCTGTTGTCCCTGGAAGTACAGTAGCTATGAAAACCCTCAAAAGATCATGTGTACGGAATAGCGTGAGTTGGCCACTCTGTATCCTGACCCGAAGTTGCCAAACAAATCGCTGTCACGTTGTAGACTTCGGGCACATATCGACAATCCCAATGAAATATTTCATAAATGTGATCCACCCGTACAAACAAAAACGTCTGTATTTGTCATCTGTCTCCGAATGTCAACACAGCGCAGGCCTCCAAGGGTGGTACAGGACTGCTCTAAAGGCAGGTGAAGACAGTGCTCTCTGGGTCCTCCCCAGCACCTTCGGGTGTTTCTTTTTCTTCTGTCACCGAATGCCGAGCCCTGTTTCAAATCGAAATTTCTAACCTTTTAACTAGGTTCCAATTTCCCAACTTGATCTTGGATTTCTTCAAGCTTTAGCATACCTTCCTGAAAACACATGTAGAAGTTCCGGAAGCACACTGGTTCCTGCTGTTACTTCAACTTGTCATGGTTGGTCGGTTCTCTTGTGGTTTAGGTAACAGCTGGAGGGGATAGAGAGGATGGGTGTGGTGGGTCTCCGGACCATGTACATTGTTCGTTCTTAACAATTCATCATCAACGTCATCAAACAAAACTTATTCACAGAGCATTGGGATTTGGATAATGATTTCTGGTGGTGTGATTTTTTTTTACTAGGTAGAGGGTTACCAAGTAGAATGGTGTACTTCAAAGAAGACAGGTATACCTTTCTGACAGAAAATCTTCGTTACATATAAAGGGATGGCGACGAAGATTCTAATGATTTGAAATGGCATTCAAAATGGAAACAAATCAAGTGTTACGTAGGTCAGTCTTGCACTCTTGTGCTTTGTGCCGTCAAATAATGAAAAGTGTGGTAATTTTATATGGAGAGATATTCGGGAGATAATGATTAAATAGTAGAGCAAAACGATTGGTTATCATCAGGAGGGGTAGTCAGTTGTCTTGGCAGACAGACTGGTTAGTGGCATTATTTGTGTAAGGGGCTGTTACAGAGCATGCCTTAATCCTTTGTGCTGTTCTTTTTGTTGAAGACACAGAAGGTGCAATGTGAACTGTAAAGAAAAAGTCACGATTTGTTTCGCGTAGGGTCAAAACTCCAGATAGAACATGTTTTAGTTTATCCGCGAAAAGTTGTGAAAAAGGAACACATTATAGAAAAATCGTAATAAAACAGATAAAAGACTTCTTTGCGAATTAAGACGAATATGAATAATTCATTTTTAAGGAATTCTCTCCATTACAGAATAAGAAAATATACCTAAACATATTGAGAGTTTTTGAATGGGTCAAAATATAGAACCATGATATTGAGTGACGTTATCGTAGTATGACAGAAAGGATTTGTGGCAAGACTTGAGCCTAAATTACAAAAAATTGAAGACTGTCCTTTTTTGTGTAAATCCGGTTTGTGTTGGGAACAATCTTACAATTAATTTGTGTAGGCAGCTCATTTTAGCTGTAACGTCAAAAGGGGAGCTCTCTTCCTTGGTCTTTCTGTGGACGAATATGTCAACATTGCACGACACAGTCAAACGTCTGAACTCTGATTTTTTCTGCCATGTCTCGACTCACCAATACATGTATTCAGCAGACGTGGTGCCTGTTACTGCAGCTGATTTGCAGGTAATGTTCTTTACCTCTGAAGGCGACTCTGGTAGCGAATTCCCGTGTTCTCCACACTCCTCGCGCTGTGAAAATTGAAGACCCGCCCATAGCTGGAGGCCTATGGCTATTCCAGTGACATGCCTGTAGTCAGTCAGATCCTACAAAGTGTCAGCGTGAATGATGACCTGTTTTCAAGATGCAGAGATGACTGTGATACATGTAAAGAAAAAAATCCTGATTCCTCATGAACACAGTTTCTTAGGTTCTTGCTCACAAAGATGAATGTCTACACCTTTGGGGGCGAGCATTGATAAACTGTTCCCTGACTAAGTTTAGACAGTCCCTCAGAGTACCAAACACCTTCACGCAGCATTTGAGAGAGGCTTTATGTCTGACAATGACGTGTTCTGGTCTCTCTCCAGCCTTGGGTCTGCAGGCACGCACCTGCCGACGATAACCTTTCTCAGTGGGGTCATATCTTCAGATCAATGTTTCCTTCAATTGAGTATACCTCAAGGCTGATTAGTTAGGCCAGTCTGCTCTCTCATGTACACACAACCCATGTCTGATAAAAAAAAATTCTCACCTCTGCACTTAGCATCGTACATATACTAACACTGACTGATGTTATGCTCAACTTTTGTTTAGCATTGATGCTTTTCTCATTTATCCTTTCAAGTGTCCGATCTCCGATCAGCATTGTCTTTTAGGAAACGTGGTCATAGGCTTTAGTTTGATACTGTAGTAAGTTTTTGGAATCATTGTTGACAGTAAACTTTCTGTGAAAGTCAGACGTCACATACCTGGTGGAGCGCCTTTCTTGAGATGAAGAGGAAAGGCTTCTGTCAGGGTATTTGTCGTCTCTAAATGAATACAGACCTTAGTTATATTAAACGTTATCTTCTGAATGGATTTTAATCACTCACTGTATAAAATACACAGATAAAGTTTGAAATATTAAATTGCGAGCACGCCCCCTTTCTGAGTGCAGACGTGAAACCATACCAGTCTTTTCCTTACCGAGCTGCACTGTCTGTGTGTACGTCTGTGGACTACAAGATGTCTTGGTACAACATCATTTCTAACTCCATGTCCATCCCCGAGTTATTCTAGTGATGCCAGCATGTTTTTCTTTTCTGATGGATTAATTCTTGAAGAGACATTGCGCATTTCCACCTCTGGGCCCCAGTCGCTGGAACTCTTTCCTGTTCTACACTGTTTGAAAAGCCTCCGTCATCATTGAAGTCTCTACGTGAAACACAAATAGTTCTGTCTTTGTTTTCCGCGCGCGCTGCGCGCGAGTCGTTTTCTTCTTCCTCTACTGTTCAAAGTCTTTCAAAGAAAGTTATCTTTGACAATATGCTGGATGTGATTGTGTAACTGTGAGGTGTGACGGTGTTTTATGGAGAAATTCATCTATTAAGACGATGTGAAAAACCAGAATTGCATGAAACGTGTATTGTGCATGTGTGTGTGTGAACGCGTGTGTGTGTGTGTGTGTGTCTGTCTCTCTCTCTCTCTCTCTCTCTCTATATATATATATATATATAGAGAGGAGAGAGAGAGAGAGAGATAGATAGATAGATATACATATTAAGCAGTGGGAAAAACAAGCGCTGGCTAACAGTTCTTTTGTCATGATGGTAATATCTTGAACTTAAAAAAAAAAAAAAAGCGGGAGAGTGGGGTTGAAAATGGAAACATGAAATCCAAAAAATGTATTGTAAATACGAAAACCCTTTAACACCTGCATGAGGGAACCATCGTAATTCCTCTCGAAGGCAGATTCATTTAAAATTATTGCCTGCTCCAAGCCTTTCGTTCGCTGGATCAGACTTATCGGGGAGACTCGGTTGATTGTACGTGCGCTCTTGGCGTCAAATACAGACACACCACAGTCCATAATTCTGTGGTGTTCTCACCACCAAGGGTTCAAAAAAGAAACCAACAGCACCCTCAAAGCAGCCAGCGAAGGGTAGAAGTGAAACAATACAAAAGTGTGGAGAAGAAAAAAGTTGCTGAAAAACTAAAAACATCATGCAAACAAACAGTATAAAATGAGCCTATGCCTGAGGATCCTTTCAAGAATGCAATGGAGATCAAAAGATATGGAACAGTCTGAGTGGTCAGCTCTGCTGTTCAATAACCCAAGCATCGTCAGCGGCTAAGAATTGTGCAGAACAACCTTACTTGGGTCTCCTAAGAGATGCAATCTCCCACTGATTGACCAAACAGTGTAATGCAGAACAATTAAGTAGTGGGGGAAATTAAGTGCAGACTAACAATTCTGCCGTCATTATGGTAATGACTTGGCAAAGATTTGAACTTTTAAAAAAAAACGAGGGGGGGGGGGGGTACATACACACACAGATACATATATATATATATACATATCTAAATACATACATACATACATAGATGGGTATGTGTGTACGTGAGAGAAAGAGGGAGGGGGGGGGTAGTTACAGGTACAATCATAGAAAATAAGTTCTCACCGTACTGTGTAATAAACATCTGCAAATTGGATAAAGAGAGATCAGTCATTCAACGTAGTGGGGTGGCAATAGACGGCCTCATGAATGGCTCCCTTGTGAAATAATTCCATTAGCACTGGATGAACAGGCGAGTGTTCTTCTACACATACACACGATATGGTTTTACAGCAGAGAATTCAAACGTGTTCTATACATTCAACTTGTTACTCCTTCTACACTTAGAGAGATATGGCAGCTGCTTGATCATTCTTTCAGATGATTCCATGACTAAACAAAATACAGCTGGACAGCATTTAATATCTACAGTGTGTGTGAGTGCGCGCGCGCGTGTGTGTGTGTGTGTGTGTGTGTGTGTGTGTGTGTGTGTGTGTGTGTGTGTGTGTGTGTGTGTGTGTGTGTGTGTGTGTGTGTGTGTGTGTGTGTGTGTGTGTGTGTGTGTGTGTGTGCGTGTGTGTGTGTGTGTGTGTGTGTGTGTGTGTGTGTGTGTGTGTGTGTGTGTGTGCGTGTGTGTGTGTGCGCTGGCGCGCGCGCGCGCGTGTGTGCGTCCGTATGCATGCGTATACGTTCATATGAGTGTGTGTGCGCGTACATGTGTGTGTATGTGTGTGTGTGTGTGTGTGTGTGTGTGTGTGTGTGTGTGTGTGTGTGTGTGTGTGTGTGTGTGTGTGTGTGTGTGTGTGTGAGAGAGAGAGAGAGAGAGAGAGAGAGAGAGAGAGAGAGAGAGAGAGAGAGATTCCGCGTAATTGTAAAACAGGTGGTAATGAGGACAATTGTCATTTTACATGCACATTTCCCCCGGAACTCGGATTCTACGGACTTCCGCGCAGAACTTGTTTTAGGATGAAGCATGGTAAGTTTGTGCTTAAAGCCAAAGTCACTTTAAACCCATGTTGAAGAAAAATTTACCGGAATGTGGTACTCTGAGGGCAGGAACCAAAATCCTCCCTCCACCTACCCTTCCACCCCAATACCCGCCTCCCTGTCTATTGCGGGTGAGAGAATGAGTGAAAAGTACGGAGACAAAGTGAGGAAAAAGCCCACATCACTCCCCAGCCATGAGCCAGGAACTTTGTTGAAAGGAATGCGCTGAGGCCACAGCTACCTCCATCCACCCCTATCTATGGTGGAGATGTTCTTTAACTCGGGTGGGGGGAATAAGTCTCTGTGTGCAGCCAAAATGACTCCCTACCATCGTCTTTCATATATTTGCTGAAACAGATGAGTGTCGTTATCAGGCCAGAATCAGTCTCTGTCCTTCTGAGGCAAGTATGTGGGGTGACGGGAGGGGGGGGGGGGGGGGATCCAGGCTTAGGTCACAATCCCTTCCCACCAAAAAGCTTCATACCTTTTAATGAAATGATCTTTGGCTTGTGTTCAGCATTCCTCCTCCTACCCCCAAGCCTATCTTGCATCTGTTGATGACAAAGTACTTGGAACAAGAGGAGCATGAGTTTCGGAGTGATGTGAAAATAATTTTGACCATTGAATAAATGTTTCAAAAAAACTAGGGGGGGTGGGGGAGCAGTCATTAGGCTCAAATCACTCCCTATCCTTAGTTTAAGTTGTTACATCGATAGATGAGCTTAAGCATAGGACAGAAAGTGTCTCCCACTCAGATTCAACATAATTCCTTAGAATGGGGTGACTGGGGCATACTGCCAGTGTGACACTCCACAACTCCTGTCAGTCATGGGCTGTTGGTCAGAGCCAGTGGAGGAATGTGGGGTTTCAATTTAAACAAAAGGCCCCGATTCCATCCCACCCACGTCCAACAGTTGTTATGGTATCCAAGGTTCAGGGTGATATGATGTCAAATACAACATTCTAGCATTCGATGCCAAAAATGAAATTCCAGAGTTCTCTGTTGCTGTTTTTTTTTTCACAGAATGTACTGGAAGATAATAGCCACACGAGCACTATGGAGCTCACAAACTGCGATACTCAAGTCATGAATCACAACAGACCATGCAAAATAACAACACTAAGTTAAGTTGATTTTACGCGTACGTCTAACGTACTGATTAAATATTATGCATTCTGTTTGCTCACAGGAGTCCACGGGAGTCTGGGACCCCCTGCACAGAGAACTTGCTGAGGGAATGAAGAGAACTGGAAGAAATGGATTCCTTCCAAAGACAGCTGTGGACTTGATTGAAGGCCCTGTCCATTAGTACCAACATATGTGAGGCAGCAGCCAAAGACACAGACCCTTGGTAGCAAAACTTCCACCGTGGACTTTGGCGGTGATGTTATTCTAGCCATGATTTTAGTTAAAAGGATGCCATTTTCTGGCCCCATATAGCATCAGGGTTTGTCTGAAATGAATAACTTGCAGAATCGTATAGCAATCATTTGACCTGTAATGTGCCCTCCATGATGGATCACAGTGGCTCTAGTGGGATCACAGTGGCTCAAGAACATATTCCTTACATCAAATGCAGTAAAATCACCACCAATCGAGACTACATTTTCTCTTCCAAACAGGAAAAAGAGCCATTGATGGCATCGTTTATGTCATACAAAACATGCAAAGCGAAAAATCGGGAAGTGTGTGTGTGTGTGTGGGGGGGGGGGGGGGGGGGAGGAGGGGGAGAGGTGAGGAGGGGGCTTGAAAATCACATGGAACGCAGGAGTTTGCGCAAGAAATGTGACTTAATGCGAAAATCATTGACATGAAAGTTGGGAAACCGTCGGCAAACGAACAGGATTCTGAGCAACGCGCGTTCATGCCAACAGACTGAGAAGAATCTTCCGATCCTGAACAAAGGCTGGAATCACACTCACCCGTACCTGGATTCGGCGTGCAGTAGCATTCTGACAAAGTTTTGGAAATAAGACGCTGTGTGCATTGTCTGAATTACCTGCAGAGCTAATGCTTTCGGTATCTGAGGTGATAAGAAAGTCTACATAGCAGTAAAGAATGATGAATGTTATTGCTGTAAAGTACCTTGTAAGCGTCCTTCGGATTCTTGAAAACGAGATCCAGATAGAGGTGATAAGAAAGTCTACGTAGCAGTGAAGAGTGGTGAATGTAATTCGTGTAAAGTACCTTGTAAGCTTTCATCGGATTCTTGAAAACGAGATCCAGATAGAGGTGATAAGAAAGTCTACATAGCAGTGAAGAGTGGTGAATGTTATTCCTTTAAAGTACTTTGTAAGCTTTCATCGGATTCTTGAAAACGAGATCCAGATAGAGGTAATAAGAAAGTCTACATAGCAGTGAAGAGTGGTGAATGTTATTCCTGTAAAGTACCTTGTAAGCGTCCTTCGGATTCTTGAAAACAAGATCCAGATAGAGGTGATAAGAAAGTCTACATAGCAGAGATGATGAATGTAATTCCTGTAAAGTACCTTGTAAGCGCCCATTCCCCCCTTTGCACGACACTGAGCCAAAAGCTGGGGGTGGGCATTTTCAAGGGACAAACGCCTGTGCACGCAGTTAATCAAAAAGTTGGGAGGTGGGCATTTTCAAGCGTGATGGAGCAGTCCATCTTTTAAAGGGACAATAATTTTGTTTCGATTTTTCATGGGCATTCAACAAGAACAGGTCTGTTTTCCTTCAAGACAAGCCTCCAATTCCATTTACTGGTACGTAAGTATATATGTATGTATGTGTGTGTGCGCACATTCAAGACTCAAACAGTCTATTCTTGAAGGCCTTACCCCCTTAGAATGGGGATATACACTGTGATTCATGTCGCAGATTGACACTGATCTTCATCTGTTATATAAACACTTCGCCTCTGGAATGCTTTATATAAATGAATAGCCAACTGTTTAACAGTACTCGATTTTGATGATGACATTAACAAGACTAATCGGAAAAAAAAAAGGATTCTTGAAATATTTTTGTGGTGGTATGAATTGGTCTCTGAGGTCTTGTAATACTGGACAAGTTGATACAAAATAGATTTCATCTTCTCTCGAATTTTGACACAATGGACAAATCAGACTTTCTATCACATGACTTCCTGCAATGAAAAAATGATGAGTAGCAATATCAAACACATCAAATCTGAATCTAGTCATGAAAGGCTTTAGATGTTTGTCTATTGTTATTGACATATACACAGGTAAACAGCGTAAATGACTAAACGCTCTATAAAATTCAAATCTGTACTGTTTTGCACATGTGCGTTCCAGTTTTGCCAACTACAATCAATCAGTCTTTCTCGGAATACCGGAATAAAAACATTCATATCACCAACACCTTGGTTCATCCATACAAAACTGGAACCATATTCATACAATTTCATCCGCACATTTGTCACCCAGTTGTTTTGTACCTCTATTGTCCAAGTCTGACAGCATTCTATACGCTTTGAGTGGCAATGTGTGACCCTCCATCTGAACAATTTTTGCCAATATCGAACACATTTAGCAACAGAATTTAAATACATGGGATATCTAGATGTTTCACCATACACCAAATCATTTGGCGTTTGCAACGATACCCCAGACATTTCTTTAGAGCAAAAAGATGGATTTTTTCACAGTGCACAGCAGCAGCATCAAGGTCCCATATTTCAGCTCTGTACTGTATCACAGGCTGAATTTGGCAATCAAATAATTTCAAAAACAAAGTAAGGGAATCGATATTAGCAATAACAGTTTTTCATAAGTCACAATAATGCATTTTTCCCTACAAGCTAAAACCTTGCAAGCAAAGGCAAAACTCAAACTCGTGGAGAAGTAGATACCAACATATTTTATATACATTAACAACAGGCATTAAGAATCCCTTGTATGTCCACCTTTCTCTTGCCGCAAGATATCTGCTGTTCCTAAATACAATTATACTCCTTTTTGCCATGTTGACTTTTAATGCAATGAAGCAGGAACTCCTTGTAAAATGTTTAAACTGAGTCTGTGATCTGACCATTGTTTCTGATAAAAAAAAAAAAAAAAAAGACCACGTCATCAGCCAAGAGGAGAATGAAAATCTCTAGAACGTCATTGATGAAATTTGCACCGTGTCTTCCACATTGTATGATTTCCTGAGTCTGTTCATTAATAAATAAGTAAAGCAAAACAGGGCTGCAAACATCGCCCTGTTTCACACCAGATGTACATTTAATGTGGTCTGTTAACGCTGCACCAGATCGAAATCTTACCTTTACACATTCATACATACTTCAAACACATTTATAAAGTTTCCCATGAATACCGTTTTTCAACAGTACAGGCCATAGTAACATCCTGTTCACTGAATCAAAAGCCTTCTCAAAATATCATAAAAGGCAACATATAATTTACGATTTAAAAAAAGTGTTTTGGATAAATGCCATCAGTGTGAGCATATGATCAACAGTAGTTTTTTCTTAAACCCGGCCTGGTATCTCCTGTGATGTTATTTTCTTCTACCCACTCCTGCAATCGCCTGTTAATGAGCACTATACAATTTACTGCAGACATTACACAAAGAAATACCTCTATAGTTATTTGGGTCGTTTGCATCTCCTTTTTAATGCATGGAATAACAATGGATTCTGACAAGACCTAGGATATAACCCTTGAACAAATAAGGAATTAAAGAATCTAGCCAGTAATTCTAGCAATACGTTTGCCTGGCAGGCAGTTTTTTTTGGCAGGCAATTTTTTTATTTCGCCTATGATTTCATCTGGGCCAGCAGCTTTCCGATGTTTTCACTTTCTGAGATCTACTAAAACTTGTTCTTTAGAAATGGGACGATTTAGATTGACCATACTCAAGAGTCATTTACGTACATTTCACTGACCAGACCATCACTATAATCAGCGTTTCCTTCGCGCAGAGCCCTAAAATGATGAAACCATGTTTCAAGATTTATATCATTTAAGGGTTGTCTTCTTTTCTCCTGAAATTTTGTGAACACAATCCCAAAAATCCTTCTGACTGCTTGCAGATTGGAGCAGTCTGTCAACAAAGCACCATTACATTGTTGTTCCTGTCTCTTTAACAGATGTTTATATCTCGCCTTGCTTTGCAGTAAGACTCACGAGACGGCTGGGATAAAGAGCGTCGACATCTATTTAATAAATTACGAACATTTCTTTTACTAACTAGGCATTCCGTATCATACCAGTCATCTTCTTTTGGATGTTTTCCAACGCGTATCTTTTTCTTCATACATTCTACTGCGGCCTCTTTCACACAACAATTGAAAACGTCTAGTGCTTCCTCGATGTTAATATCAACCAGCCTTACAGCTTCTTGCATATGCACTTGCATTTCGTTAGAGAGAATATGATTTTTAAACAAATCAACATGGCCTTCATCCCATACAAATGTTTCAACTGTAAAGCGCCTATGGTTAATTTGAGAAGAGTTGTAGTTACGACACCGGCTAGTGATATAAAATTCTAAAGGCATGTGGTCTGATTCAATTTTCTCAGACACATACAACTTGCAAGTACCTTAAATAACGGAGAACAAATCAAAAGACATAGAAAAATAATCATTCACACTGCTACCGCTATCAGATATGTATGTGCAGCGACCTTCAAGGTCGCCATTACACACACCGTTTAGAATGCACACTTTTAAAGCAGTACACATATAGAGCAGT
>JADBJO010007842.1:97654-100154 GCA_016801955.1 Conus betulinus
GTGTGTGTGTGTGTGTGTGTGTGTGTGTGTGTGAGTGTGTGTGTGTGTGTGTGTGGTCTGTGTGTGTGTGTGTGTGTGTGTGTGTGTGTGTGTGTGTGTGTGTGTGTGTGTGTGTGTGTGTGTGTGTGTGTGCTCGCGCGAGCGCGCGCACGAGCGTACGCGCGTACGATGGTATTATACAGGAGAGCAGGCTCAGGGGAACACCATAAGCTGGTTAAAGAACACAACTACCACTTCTGCGGCACTCAGAGGTCTTTGTCCTGGTGTAGAATACCTCATGAATCAGACCGATGCAAACGTGACAGTGTTACAGAGAAACGAATCCCAATGCGGCTTTCGAGAGAAAGTCGCAGGGTCCTCGTCTGAGTATGGAGACCAACAGAAAGTGCTGCATGGGACGTGTGGAGGTTCCACACCCTTCTGTCTGCAGCACATAGAACTGCCACCCAGGATGTACGCGCTGGTCCATATACAACGATTTTCCTACTGGTGTGACTCCCAGTGGTCGCCAACGAAAGACGTGCCATGGTACCTCAGGATAACGCAGTGCCGAGATCCAGCGAGATACAAAGAAATCAACTGTAATCGCCACATGCTTGAAGAGCTGTTTGTGTATTCGGTGGAAAACTGTGTGCAAGTCCTAAACGTGAACGCGCCTTTCGCTGAGGTTGAAATCAAGCTGGCCTTCAGGACGACTCTAATCATCAGCAGAGTTTCCAGGCATTCGGGATACGTTATAACACCAGTCCTGCCTGAGCTTTATGCAGTGAGAAGAGATATAAATGGACTCTCTGGAACAGCCATTATCATCAGTGTACTGCGCACAAGCACGCCCAACATTTGTTCGAAGATTTGATATTGGAGATCGTTTACAGAACACCAAACGCATCGCACGAGTGTGTAGCACAGATATGCAGCGGTTTCTCCACACCAGCCTCTGTCTTTGTGACGTCAC
Organism: Conus betulinus; assembly: GCA_016801955.1. Taxonomy (NCBI): domain Eukaryota; kingdom Metazoa; phylum Mollusca; class Gastropoda; order Neogastropoda; family Conidae; genus Conus; species Conus betulinus. Next base: position 98,610 of record JADBJO010007842.1, read on the forward strand.
GTCTCCTGATAACTTTTACCAACTCAGTGGCTCGGCACACGGGTCTCAAAATATACTTTGCGATAGTGCCCGTGGATGAAGGACCAGTCAAACTTCCCAGCGGCCTCTTCAATTGCTCTGTGATATATTACAAAAGTTTAGAAAGCATCTGGTCTGCAACCTGAAGCCTGAGTGTGATGATGGACGTGATGAAACAGAGGACTGTCCCTTCAGCAGTCCGGAATGTCAGGGGCTGGTAGCTTCACGTAACAAGTGCTTCAAATTTGTCATTCTCAAACAAAAACGTTTTTCGCCATGGCGGACTACTATTGCCAATCAATTATGGGAAGGCTGGCTTCGATCAGAACGAGGCAGGAACAAAAGGACGCGCTTCATATTTTTCAAAAATTCAATTACTTCTCTGTGTTTTTTGATTACTCGTCAGGCTGGAGCAAAACATCCTTCACATACAGTAGGTTTCGGAAATGGTCTGACAACACATTAATCTACTACATGAACCATTTTAGGATCATGAACCGCTCTACCAGTGAATATCAATTAAGCAAATATTCCCCAGCAAGAAGCAAAAGCACCGCGATGCTTACTTCCATGCGTGTGATGATACCCCACAAGGTGGCTTCCAAATCATCCAGTAGCTACAATCTGCTGTGCGAACTGAAATCTCAAACGTCCGTAGTGTTACCTCCACAGATACAGCTGACGTCTGTACAGTCAGTCCGAGCCATAGTCAGACATTCACGACAGTTGTTGCTGCTTTGTCCAAACAATCACGCCACACATGTATTTTTGTCATGCGATCCCCAAAGTCTTTGTGGGATGTTGAAATATTCGCAGTTTTGCATGTTCATCAATATGACTGACGCGCAGAAGCCAAGATCAGCTTCAGCACAAAGAGACCCACCCTCCAGTTACGCCATGTTCGTGTGTGATGATGACACAACCACAGTACAGTACACACTGGTGTGTGACTTCCACCAGAACTGCCCAGATAACAGTGACGAGTCATTCTGTGAACACCCTCCACGTCATGGGTTTCTGTGCTCCAGTGGTCAGTATGTACTGTACAGCCAACGGTGCAACGACTATTCAGACTGTGTGGATGATTCAGATGAAAAGGACTGCCCTGAAGATGAGATCAGTCCTTGTCCCTATTGTGGACAGGTCAGTGATGGAGACACGAAGCAACAGTTTTACATCAACCTTGACGGCACTGATACTTTACTCAGACGGTGATGAAAACTAATGAGTCATGTCCTGACAGCCATTACCGTTGCACATCTGAGCTGTTGAACTGCCTCCCTCTCTATACACGATGCAATGGATTGTCTGACTGTACTTACGGAGAGGATGAACACGACTGTGACAAAGGGACATGTGCTGGGTTCTACCGCTGTCGTGCTTCCACAATCTGTGTACACAGAGATTATCTCTGTGACGGCTGGGGTCAGTGTCCACAACGAGACGATGAACTGATGTGTGACAGGACCTGTCCCCCAAACTGTCAATGTCAAGGTCACTCGCTTATGTGCAGCCATTCATTCCCAA
>JADBJO010007843.1:0-17271 GCA_016801955.1 Conus betulinus
GCTTGAGCTACTTGGTGCATGTGGTGATGTACGCATACTACAGCCTGTGATAAAAGTCTGTGATTGTTGGCAGCCTGGTTTGGTGCCTGCATGAACTGTCTGGTGCACGTGGTGATGTACGCATACTACGGCCTGTCAGCCATCCCCTCCCTCAAGGGACAGCTCTGGTGGAAACGCTACATCACCAGGTTCCAGCTGGTATGTCAACACTTCTCACCACAGTGCTGAGAGAGATCTATAGAGATGTGAGGGTGGGGGGTGGGGGTGGGGGGGGGCAGAGAGAGTAGAAGCGGGGAAGAGGGAGAGAGAGGGAGGGAGGGAAGAAGGGAGAAAGAAAGCGGTGATATCATTTTGCCATGAATGCATATGTGCGTGTATGATGGGGGAAATGATACATGACCAGCTCCATGTGAAAAGAAGACACTCTAGGGAGAGCTTGCCAACAGAAGGTCTTCAGAGAAGTAACCCCCCTAAGACTGGTATTTTGGCTCTGAACTCCTCACACGGAAAAAGGGCCAGGCTGCATCCAGGTCATGACTCCCAGATGCCCTTCTGATGCCAACTCCCCCCCCCCCCACCCTTTTTTTTTCAGGAGTTGCTGGGATTTTAACCTGCAACTTTTGGATGGGTGAGCTCCTCAAGACATGCGTTTTTAGTCAGGTGTCTTACCCACATCTTGATGGAACATACCTGTACTAAATTGTGAAATTTAAACCTCATGAAGTTCACTTCTGTTCCTCCTCGACCAGCTCCATCGGAATTCTTTTCAGCTGCCTCTGCAATTGCCTTCAAGGATCTGGTTCTCTTCCAAGAAACTGGGAGCTATTTCATGAGATCATAGGCTGATGAGCCTACAAGTCCGCTTGCTTCAACCTCTATGGCGAGGACTTGAGCCTGGAAGTAGAGTCCCTCAAACTGCTGGCTACTGGCAAACTCATCAGCCTTGTAGATGTGAGCCTGCTCCATTCTGCTGTGATGTGGCTGGAGTTCAACCAGAATCATTTGTGTTGATGAACCTTAGTGGAGAACAGTATCCAGTCTTATGTCACTCTTCCTGATGGTCTCTGGATGGTTCTATTCTGGAAAGTCTGCTATGCATTTTCAGTCATCCACTCCATCCAGTAGACTCTGCTTCCATGCTCTTGATATCACAGCTGTTCCAGACCATGATTCGTAGCCTCCTGTTGTGTAGAACTGCTGGTGGTGTACTGCTTCCTCTGACAGTGCTTACTGCATGTCCAGTCTCCTCAAGCACTTGGCTGTTGATCCATGTGTACCTTCCCTGGGTTAGCGCTGCTTTTCATGAACTCAGGACAGGTTCCACTGTTTGCCATGACAGTGGACACTAGGATCATCAGAATGCCCCTATTTGACCAGGTTTGAATTCGAGGGCAGGAGGTCATATACCAATGTGAGGATGAAGCTGCCATGTGCCATGTCATTCCAGTGGAAACCTTGCATTGTTTCCCCACACAGTCCACTGTGGCCATATGTCATTCCAGTGGAAACCTTGCATTGTTTCCCCACACAGTCCACTGTGGCCATATGTCATTCCAGTGGAGACCTTGCAGTGTGTTTTCCCACACAGTCCACTGTGGCCATATGTCATTCCAGTGGAGACCTCCTTGCAGTGTGTTTTCCCCACACAGTCCACTGTGGCCATATGTCATTCCAGTGGAGACCTCCTTGCAGTGTGTTTTCCCACACAGTCCACTGTGGCCATATGTCATTCCAGTGGAGACCTCCTTGCAGTGTGTTTTTCCCACACAGTCCACTGTGGCCATATGTCATTCCAGTGGAGACCTTGCAGTGTGTTTTCCCACACAGTCCACTGTGGCCATATGTCATTCCAGTGGAGACCTTGCTGTGTGTTTTCCCACACAGTCCACTGTGGCCATGTGTCATTCCAGTGGACACCTTGCAGTGTGTTTCCCCACACAGTCCACTGTGGCCATGTGTCATTCCAGTGGAAACCTTGCAGTGTGTTTTCCCACACAGTCCACTGTGGCCATGTGTCATTCCAGTGGAGACCTTGCAGTGTTTTTTTCCCACACAGTCCACTGTGGCCATATGTCATTCCAGTGGAGACCTCCTTGCAGTGTGTTTCCCACACAGTCCACTGTGGCCATATGTCATTCCAGTGGAGACCTCCTTGCAGTGTGTTTTCCCACACAGTCCACTGTGGCCATATGTCATTCCAGTGGAGACCTTGCAGCGTGTTTTCCCACACTGTCCACTGTGGCCATATGTCATTCCAGTGGAGACCTCCTTGCAGTGTGTTTTCCCCACACTGTCCACTGTGGCCATATGTCATTCCAGTGGACACCTTGCAGTGTGTTTTCCCACACAGTCCACTGTGGCCATATGTCATTCCAGTGGACACCTTGCAGTGTGTTTTCCCACACAGTCCACTGTGGCCGTATGTCATTCCAGTGGAGATCTCCTTGCAGTGTGTTTTCCCACACAGTCCACTGTGGCCATATGTCATTCCAGTGGAGACCTCCTTGCAGTGTGTTTTCCCCACACAGTCCACTGTGGCCATATGTCATTCCAGTGAAAACCTCCTTGCAGTGTGTTTTCCCACACAGTCCACTGTGGCCATGTGTCATTCCAGTGGAGACCTCCTTGCAGTGTGTTTTCCCACACAGTCCACTGTGGCCATATGTCATTCCAGTGGAGACCTTGCAGTGTGTTTTTTCCCCACACAGTCCATTGTGGCCATATGTCATTCCAGTGGAGACCTTGCAGTGTGTTTTTCCCACACAGTCCACTGTGGCCATGTGTCATTCCAGTGGAGACCTTGCTGTGTGTTTTCCCACACAGTCCACTGTGGCCATGTGTCATTCCAGTGGAGACCTTGCAGTGTGTTTCCCCACACAGTCCACTGTGGCCATATGTCATTCCAGTGGAGACCTTGCTGTGTGTTTTCCCACTCTGTCCACTGTGGCCATATGTCATTCCAGTGGAGACCTTGCTGTGTGTTTTCCCACTCTGTCCACTGTGGCCATATGTCATTCCAGTGGAAACCTTGCAGTGTGTTTCCCCACACAGTCCACTGTGGCCATATGTCATTCCAGTGGAGACCTTGCAGTGTGTTTTCCCACACAGTCCACTGTGGCCATGTGTCATTCCAGTGGAGACCTTGCAGTGTGTTTTCCCACACAGTCCACTGTGGCCATGTGTCATTCCAGTGGAGACCTTGCAGTGTGTTTTCCCACACAGTCCACTGTGGCCATATGTCATTCCAGTGGAGACCTCCTTACAGCGTGTTTTCCCACACTGTCCACTGTGGCCATATGTCATTCCAGTGGAGACCTCCTTGCAGTGTGTTTCCCCACACTGTCCACTGTGGCCATATGTCATTTCCAGTGGAAACCTTGCAGTGTGTTTTTCCCCACACTGTCCACTGTGGCCATATGTCATTCCAGTGGACACCTTGCAGTGTGTTTTCCCACACAGTCCACTGTGGCCATATGTCATTCCAGTGGAGACCTCCTTGCAGTGTGTTTTCCCCACACAGTCCACTGTGGCCATATGTCATTCCAGTGGAGACCTCCTTGCAGTGTGTTTCCCCACACAGTCCACTGTGGCCATATGTCATTCCAGTGAGACCTCCTTGCAGTGTGTTTTCCCCACACTGTCCACTGTGGCCATATGTCATTCCAGTGGAGACCTCCTTGCAGTGTGTTTCCCCACACAGTCCACTGTGGCCATATGTCATTCCAGTGGAGACCTCCTTACAGTGTGTTTTTTCCCACACAGTCCACTGTCTTTGCTGGCCTTGCTGGACTGCCTTCTGATTTTTTTTTTTTTTTTTTTTTTTTTTTTTTTTTTGCATCCTCTTCTTTCTTCAACTCCTCTGCTGACCATCTCTCTCTTTGCTTTCCCTATTGCCTTTGACCATCATTTCTTTTCTGTTGACCCCGGCCCTTGTCTGTTGGTCTGTATGTGAGCTGTTGTACCCCAGGTCTTGAGGTTTTCCTTAGCCATGTCCACTGCCTCCTGAACTTTCCATTTTCTGCCCATCTTTAGCTTGACCTAGACAGATTTTACAACTTTGTCTTCGGAATCCTCAAGCATGGCCAATAACCGTGCTTCTCCCACTTTGTGCCCCATGAGGATGGATTCTGGAGGTAGCCACAGTGTTGTCTGGCAGCAGTAGAGCACAGAGTCAGTGAGATCAATGGGGCACCAAGCCATTTCCATGTGTAGTTGTTGATTTTGGCCTTGATTGATTCCACTGTGCTAGCGCTGATACTGCGTGCAATTATCACTGAATTGAAGGCAGTTTGATCCTAGGAATTGTCTCTCCAAAGCTGAATTGAAGGCAGTTTGATCTTAGGAATCGTCTCTTCAAAGCTGAATTGAAGCAGTTTGATGTTAGAATAGTCTGTGAATTAATGAATTGAAGGCATTTTCACCATAAGGATGATCTGTGTATTACTGATTTGAAGGCAGTGTGATCTTATGAATGGTCCCTTCATAGTGCAATATTGAATAGGAGGCAATTTGATCTTAATAATGGCCTCTCTGCTGCTGAGGTGGTGACCTCAGTGGCCCTTGACTGGATTGTGTAAAACTTGGTTTTGGCTGGCCAGCTTTGACCAGTAAAGCTGCCCAAGAAAATGTAAGAAGCTTATTGCTACATTTTTGATGTGATCTAGTGGGACAATGTTTTCTATGACTAAATCAGATGGTTTGAGTCCGGTAGGTGATTTTATCCCAAAATTCCGTGTTAGGCTTTCAAACATTGCGATTTGTTACAGTTAGTAGATTGGAAGTATTTTTCTTCAGCTGGTGGATTTGGTTCTTCGGCCCTTCATCGGGGCATTGCCCCTACACCTCGTCAGGGACCCCAGTCAGAGCAACACCCTTCCCCCTCCCTCTTGACCTTCTGACCTCCCGTCAGGGACCCCAGTCACAGTAACACCCCCTCCCCCTCCCTCTTGACCTTCTGGCCTCCCATCAGGGACCCCAGTCACAGTAAACACCCCCTCCTCTTCCCTCTTGACCTTTGGCCTCCCATCAGGGACCCCAGTCACAGTAACACCCCCTCTCCCTCCCTCTTGACCTTCTGGCCTCCCATCAGGGACCCCAGTCACAGTAACACCCCCTCTCCCTCCCTCTTGACCTTCTGGCCTCCCATCAGGGACCCAGTCACAGTAACACCCCCTCTCCCTCCCTCTTGACCTTCTGGCCTCCCATCAGGGATCCCAGTCACAGTAACACCCCCTCTCCCTCCCTCTTGACCTTCTGGCCTCCCTGAAGATCATCTGCTGTCAGGTGTGACGCTCTGTGTGCAGCTGCAGTTCTGTGTGACCTTCACCCACACCGTGAACTCTATACGTGAGGGCTGCGACTTTCCCCGCTGGGGCCAGAACCTCCTTGCCGGCTACATGGTCGTCATGCTCATCCTCTTCGGCAACTTCTACATCCACGCCTACATCAAGCGCCGCTCCAACAGGCTGAACAGCGGGAAGAGAAAGGACATCGCCAACGGATCTCCCAACGGATCTCCCATCACCAGCAGAACTTGTCACCTGGCTGCGGGTGAGGATATACGCACAAAGGCAGAATAGTTGTCCAGCACATTGTCGCAGATGATACCCTGAGGAGTTTGCTGGCACACAGGTTATTCAGTCTGTGATTTTAGCTGTTCTATGGAGTTCGTCTTTGTAAGCGAAAAAAAAAAATGTTTGTTTGCCACAAAATGCCCTAATGTCGTGTACGTTAATGATGGCATAATATTCCAAACCACGCCTTTCTTTTCATGGAATAATGTCACCATTTCTCCCTTAAAGAAATCAAGTGTGGCAATTATTTTTTGTGAACTGATAATAGCTTGCATTATGTAAAGAAAGATGCAGGATTGATCCAAATGGAAACGATCTTCTTGGATGTGGGAACAAGAACAGGATATTGTTCTTTATCTGTTAGTTATCATCCTATGATTTTGTTCACAATGGCACTTTTGTGTGTGTGTGTTGGTGGTGGTGGGGGGGTGGTGTTCATGAAAATACCACTAATTGTGGCATTTATTAATTCTAATTTTCTTTCTCAATCATACTTGTATGATTTTATACAGATGAGGGTGTGTTTGGTTGTGTGTGAGCATGAATACAACTGATAGTAGTCACGAGTCATATATTCAAGATCTCCTCTCAGGTTGTGGACTTGGGTCTTGGTCTGATTTTGAACATTGAAACCTTTCTCACATGGGACGATGGGATTAGGGGTGAGATGGGGGTGGGGGGTTGGAGATGCAGGCAGTTTGTGCCAGCATTGCGAAACCCATAGAAGCCCTCCTCATACAGAATGCCGGGCATGGGATGGTGAACAATGTTGTACCAGCGTGGCTAAGTTTGGAAACTGCACCAACATGTCAAGTGACAGCAGAGCAAGCCAAGTCCAGGTCAACACGCTGTTCTGAGGTCTCATTGGCCTGAACTGCTGGATGGCCTTGGTCTGTGGATCTTACAACGCATGCTGTTTTGCTGCCATCTCCAGGGCTGCGTATCCATCCAGATACGCCATTTAAGGACCCAATTGATGGTGATGTTTCCACTGCTGGGGGAAGGAGGAGATGGGATGGGGGGGGGGGGGGTTGAAAGGCATTTGAGAACAAATTGTACATGTGTAAGATTACGGTTTTTTTTTTTTTTTTTGCTTGTATTTTCAGATTTGTGACAGGGTTTTATGGATTCAGATCAGTATTTGAGGTTTTATAGTCGTTTTTGTTGTATAATTGAGGTTGTTTGCTTTGTGTTGCCATTGTGACAAAGTCAGACCAAAATGTCTCTCAAACTTCAGTTGAAGGACAGTTCAGACCAAAGTATGTATGCTATTTATTCCATATAGTTTCATTTCATGGTATCAACAGCATTAGGCCATATTCCACAGCTTCATAGCTGGTAATTATAATGTATCTCCCATAACATAGTAACTGGTTGTAATCATAACGTATCTCCCATAACATAGTAACTGGTTGTAATCATAACGTATCTCCCATAACATAGTAACAGGTTGCAGCTGAAACTGATTGTACAGTTTTCCAGCTAAAAAAACCCCCCCAAAAAACCCATACACATTATTAACACCACAAGAAAATGAATCTGTGAAACTCCACAATTATTACAAAGCTTTATAAGATTATCAAGTGCCACATTGTTGAAGTGTGCAGCAGTTCAATACTCTGCTCAGATGGAATGACTTTTCCTCATTTTTCTTCAAATGCGTGTCACATACATGCAGAGAAGGTATAAAGTAGGGCATTATGTTAAAGTAGGGCACTGTGGTTTCTTTGTGTTTTGTTCTGGCAATTTTTAAGCACTAACATATATATATATATGTTGTTCCTTTGTTTTGCTGGTGAATCAAAACAGCTTTCTATTGAGAAAGCTTGGGGGTTGAAAGGCCTCTAAGTCACAGTGGTGTTATTGTCACATTTTGGACAGTTTCTAAAGGCCTCTGAGTCACAGTGGTGTTATTGTTACATTTTGGACAGTTTCTAAAGGCCTCTGAGTCACAGTGGTGTTATTGTTACATTTTGGACAGTTTCTAAAGGCCTCTTAGTCACAGTGGTGTTATGTTACATTTTGGACAGTTTCTAAAGGCCTCTTAGTCACAGTGGTGTTATTGTTACATTTTGGACAGTTTCTAAAGGCCTCTAAGTCACAGTGGTGTTATTGTTACATTTTGGACAGTTTCTAAGTCAAGAGGCTTCAGTTTTGCTGGTTCATTGCTACCAGAGTGTTGGCATTGGTAAACGATATTACCCTTCATTGTTTCACTGTCTTGGACTAAAGTCATTTTTTTCTTTCTTTCTTTTTTTTTTTTTTGCTTCATCCAAAGATGTGATGGGAGAGGGATGAGGCGAGTGTTTGGCATTACTGTGTAGAACTGCAAGAAATGGCTTACCACTGCACACAAAGCTTGCTGTCTTGCAGAGAGACTTGAATGTGAATACTGTATTCCATCTGCTGGGTTGAAATCCGGCTGAAAGAGTTGTCTGAACTGTGAATACACTTATATGAAAGTTCACATACAATCAAGTGGAATGGATGGAAAATAAGTGTGGCTGAAGTGAAAGATCTTTTCAGAGTGGAACGAAGTATCATTTACATTCACATTGTACTGAGGTGTGTCTTACATACACCATTCATAGTTTTATACTTTTTTTTATTATCCATCTGTGATGATATAGTTTGGTTTTACCTTTACCAGATGATATTACCTTACTGCTGGCCTTCTGGAGTCCACATTTGGGAACCAGGGGTTAAAGGGGACTGGGTGGACTGTAGAGGTGGAAGTTTGGGTTTGGACTGACAGAATTTTAACGCCTTCCTGCTTCAGCTGACAGAGATGTGGGATTTTTAAAGAAAAAAATGCATTGTCCATAAAATACCTTTCCCGATAGTCAGATAACATACTTTGGACTTTATTCTTCAATATATCAGTCCAATTAGAAAAAAAATGACACCCTAAACCAAATATTTTGTAACAGTTTTTAAATTCTTTTTTTTCTTCCTTTTTTTTTCTTCTTAAATAGAATTCAGGATTTGGGGAATGATTTCTGAAATACGAAAATTTCATAAAAGTCAGGAGAGTTGGCAGCTATGGCGTTGGATAATGTGTGTGTGTGTGACTGCTGAAGTATGTTACTGACCAGTGAGCCCTCTTGTGTTTCCATTCCATAACTTCCAGCCAGATTCCAGGACACATGTTTTCCATAACTTTTAGAGTGAAGAAGCCTCTGGCAGAGTGACAAAAAAAACAACAACAACAAAAAAATGGTGGCTGAAATTTGCTATCCACCTTTGCAGCAGTCAAGTGTAAGATCAGGTGTACAACCGGACTGAATGACAGTCACAATGCAGAAAACATTCCCATCCAGGATTATACAAGCTTATTTCAAAATTCAAGTTTTTGAAGTCAGCAAAGCAATTTCAAGCGCGATTTCCAAACATTGTAGTGTACACAGAAAATTGACTTGTGAAAGAGTTATCAAAAGCCGTTGATATGTAAGTATATGAATGTTTCTGGGCATTTGAAGGTGAACATGCTCGCTGTCATTGCACCGTGGTAAGAGGCACAAAGGAAGTGGAACAGAATCATGGGTATAATATACCAGGGATGTGTGTTCTGCAGTGTGTGTGCCTGATCATTTATTGAGCAGTTAAGGGTTCCATTGTGAAGTAAAGCTGAGCGAGTGATCATCATTTATCAGTGATTTAAATTTTGATCAGAAAATGATGGGTGTCCTTACTAATCATGTCATTGTTCAACAGTTAATTGTGTTTTTATCCAAAAATAGTAAAAAGTATTAACAATTATTTAAATCTTAAGCAGAAAGTGATGTACACTCTGATTAGTCAGTGTCGTGTTTAACAATAATTTGAATTTTAATCAGAAAAGAATGCGTATCCTGCCAGGTGGATGTCAGTATTAAGCATGGATTTAACAGACTTCGGAGTGTCGTCATGTGAAGGTGGGTAGACTTCTGAGCATCATAATTTGATACTGATTTAAATTTCTCTCAGAAAGTGTACCCTGACTGTTTCTTCATTTTTAGTTTACTACTCATAGAAATACAACCATTTCTCCATTAAGGAAAGCTGGTCCTGACTTTTTTTTTTTTTTTTCATTCTGAGAAGTGAACAAAGGTGTGAGCTAAAAGTGCAAAGATGTAGGAATGTTGGTTGGTTGGTTGCTTTTTTTTTTGTTCATCTTTTGTTGGTGTTTGCTCATATGAAAATGTCAGCAAGTCTGTTCCAAGATTTGTTTTGTTTATGTTTTTGTCTGATTTCATGTACAGAAAATGTTTTTTTTTCTCAGCAATACTCGTCATTACAGAATCAACTTAAGTGTTTTTTTTTTTTCATCTTTTTAAAATTATTCTTTTTTTTTTTCCTTTTTTTTTTTTTTTTTTTTGCCAGGTACCTCCTTTTTCTCCAATCTTGTCTATCAGACAAAGTGGCATGCTTTATTCATAGCAGTTGATGCTGTGATGAAATTTCATCACCATTTTATGTTCAATAAACTTCCAACACAAGCAGATGAGGTTAAACTTGGTCGCCAGAATGTGTACTTAGAAGATGGCAAACTATTCTTTCTGTCTACATCATTTTGAACAGATAATTCTTGAGGCGGTTGATTTGCTTGTTGCCAAAGCTCAACTATCTGTCCACACCATTTTGAAATGACAGTTCTGGTGGCGGTTGATTTGTTAGCTGCCCAAGCCCCACCTCCTGTTCATACCATGGTGGGCCAACAGTTCTTGTGGCACCTCTTTTCTTTCCTTGCTGCTGCTAAAGCCCTAACTTCTATCTATACTATGATGAGCTAAAAGTTCGTGTGGCTGTTGATTTGCTTGCTACCAAATCCCAACAGTCTGAATTAAACAGCGTCAATTTTCCTTTTTAACAGATGTAGCAGTCACAAACATAATTATTTGTTGTGTTTATTCATGCTGTCAGCATAGCTTGTTGTAAATGACTGACAGCTGAAAGAAAATAACTTTTACCCCAGGCATCATTCAACATGACCATTCAAATAGTTGAGTTACAAACATGACTGCAACTCTCCACATGCCTGGGGGAAGAAGGTGGGGGTGGGGCATGAAGAATGACAAATTACTTCCCTTTGTTCATACCAGACCAGTCTCTCCATGTTTTTACTGAGGAGGGTGTCAATGATGTTGCTTTTTTTCTAAAAAAAAAAAAAAAAAAAAAAAAAAAGGTTTTTAATCTGTATTTTTTGTCTCCATGTCTTAAGTACTTTTAAGGTGATTGACAGTTTTTAAGGTGATTTAGTCTGAGTTTTTAATCTTTATTTCTTGTTTCCATGTCCTAAATACTTTTTAGGCTATTTGTTTTAATACTTTCCAGACGAGCGCGGCAGCAGAGCAACGCCGCTTCCCTGCATGCGCGAATACATTTTTGGTAAAATAGCAATGCTTTTGTTACGGAAACAACATAAGTAAAAATGTAGGAGAACACAATCTAGTTTACGTTTGTTTGGTTAGTATGACAATAGCAAATGAGGAAGAAAAGGGGCATAAAACTTCGCTCTTACTTTGAACAGATGCAGAGAAAGCCTGAGGTATTCAATATGTGTAATCCAAGTGAATTCTTTTTTTTTTTTAAGGCATTTAAATCATGCACACAGTACACACTTTTCACTGTTTTTGTTTCAGATGATACGACTTATAAAACTATTAAATACACAGAGCAAAAGCAAATAAAAATGAAGCTCAGATTCTTTTCGAAAATGTGTACACCTTTACCCCCTCATTTTCTGAACTACTTTTTACTGAACCAGTTCTAAAAACCATGTCATGTCATTCTCCTTCTGCCCGATATGTTGGTGAGGCAGGAAATTCCACACGTGCCTTACAGTGCCAGACGGGTCTCTTTGTTCGGACTGCTCTAAGGTCACAAAAGGTCATCGCTAGTGCATGTAAACTTACCCTCCCAGTGGCTAGAACCCTGTTCTAAATATTTATGGCAGCTGCATCCCCTAGACAGTAGACGAGAGAGCATGGGAATTTTTTTATAGTTTGTGCTGTCACGGAGGCACGCATCCCTCTCAAACCTTCTATATTGTTTTCTCCACTCAGAATGGCAATTGCTTGTGTCAGGTTTTGATGATACTGAAGACATGGGTTTAGGATTGGCATCTCAGTGTGTTTTGTCATCAGAAAATTTTTTTTGTTCATTTTTGTATCAACTGTATTGATTTTCCAAATGAGTTATGTCATGTTTAGCGCACATCATCACATTGGTCTTTTTTTTGACTGGTTGATCGCATGTGATTTGGAGTATCGGTTTTCTTTTCTGAATTATTAAGGACAAGCTGTCTCCAGCTGGGTAAAGCCATTCTATACTCGGTCATCAAGGTCTTTAATTTTCACCATAGCATTTTTGTGCAACGAGTGGAGGACTTTGGTGTCATTCTGGTTTTGTTTTTTTTTTTTTTTTTTTTAAATTCCTCCAGGCCTTGTAGATTTACATGGTATTGTGTCTGGTCAGGATTGAGGGAAGTGTTGGGCATTGCAAGACAAATTTGAGAATGAGACATCTGTTGGTTGTGTCTGAAAGCAAAGCAAAAAAAAAAACAACCATAAATCAAAAAAAAAAAAACCAACTCATAAATCTGCTGCAGAGTATTTTTTTTTCCTAGTCAACATGTGAATAATAAACAAAAAACAACAAACAAAAAAAAATCATGTTCTCATATTCTTGAAAATGTAGCAGTTTCCAAAGGTAAAAGAAGATCAAGGAGCGTGTTAAATTTTTTTTTTGCCTTGTCTTCTCCAAAGTGACTTCCTTGAGCATCAGATCACTGGGGGGTCTGAATCAAATCAAAGCCAAATTCAGTTTCAGTTTATTCAAAACAGCTGTTGATAGACATCAGAGGTGTTTTTTTTTTTTTTTTTTTTTTTTTTTTTTTTAAAGGAATTAAAAAAAAAAAGTTTAATGTCTGGTGGATTGACAGCACCAACTGTTTTAATAAATTGCTTGATCCTGAGCACAGTGGATTGCCCTCAGTGTGATCCTGAGCACAGTGGATTGCCCTCAGTGTGATCTTGAGCACAGTGGATTGCCCTCGGTGTGATCCTGAGCACAGTGGATTGCCCTCAGTGTGATTGTGAGCACAGTGGATTGCCCTCGGTGTGATCCTGAGCACAGTGGATTGCCCTCAGTGTGATCCTGAGCACAGTGGATTGCCCTCAGTGTGATTGTGAGCACAGTGGATTGCCCTCGGTGTGATCCTGAGCACAGTGGATTGCCCTCAGTGTGACACAGTTGTTTTTGCTTGATCCTGAGCAAGTGGATTGCCTTCAGTGTGATCCTGAGCACAGTGGATTGCCCTCAGTGTGATCCTGAGCACAGTGGATTGCCCTCAGTGTGATCCTGAGCACAGTGGATTGCCCTCAGTGTGATCCTGAGCACAGTGGATTGCCCTCAGTGTGATCCTGAGCACAGCGGATTGCCCTCAGTGTGATCCCGAGCACAGCGGATTGCCCTCAGTGTGACCCTGAGCACAGCGGATTGCCCTCAGTGTGACCCTGAGCACAGCGGATTGCCCTCAGTGTGTGACCCTGAGCACAGCGGATTGCCCTCGGTGTGACCCTGAGCACAGCGGATTGCACTCGGTGTGAGTGTGAGCACAGAGGATTGCCCTCTGTGTGACCCTGAGCACAGTGGATTGCCCTCTGTGTGACCCTGAGCACAGCGGATTGCCCTCAGTGTGACACAGTTGTTTTTGCCGAGTGTTTTGGATTGCCATCAGAGTGACACAGTGGTTTTTTGCCGAGTGTTTTGCGCATGAAAGCTGGATAAATTGCCACCTGAAAAAAGGCATTCAAATCACCGACCAGTTTGTTGTGATCCATATTGTTCTCCATTGCTTTGGAATATTTTAGCAGCCGTCCACGTAGACAGACCTGCTTGAGACTGTTTCGTTATGAACTCCTTGTATAAAGTAACCTTAGTTTCTGGTCTGTTGTTTTATATTCTTTTATAAAAGAATTACTAAAGCTTTACTTTCTAGTCTGTTGGTGTAGAGAGTTTTGTTAACAAAACACGTCATAAAATCTGAAATATCAAGTTTGTTGTTTCAGATCATTTGACAAATGCACAGGTTGTACTATATGTGATGGTTTCCATGACATGCAGAGTCAGACCTACTGGATGCCACTGTCTTCAGGGAACACACCCTGGCTTTGTCGTTTCGCTGGGTAGGAAGCAGTGGATGTGAAGCGCATCACTTCTATCCTAACCAGAGTTCTAGTCACTACTTCATCCATGCAAATGTCACTGTAGAGGTAGATGTGAAGTTGTGTTGTGTGAAAGCTAGAGGAAGCCAGAGCTGGAGTTTGGTGACTTGTGTTACAGGGACCAGCACTGTCAGTGTCCATCTCAGCCCCACTCCTCCTTACAGTCGCTGGGGCTGATACTGTCCCTGTCTCAGTGTTGGCTCACTGCCATCATTTCCCGGCTATTTAAATCATGTTTTTCCTCTAGTTTTGCCCTTCCGGCTACAATATTGGTAGCAGCCTGTTTATGCATTTTTCCAGATTGAGAATAGTTGTTTGAAATTGGACTACATTGTTAGTCTACAATTCTGCATACAAATTGATGTAGTTTCGTCATCAATTCAGAAATTGAAAACTGATACATATTGATGTAGATTTGTCATTGAATTCAGAAATTGAAAACTGACAAGATTTTCAAGTCAACCAAGTCTGTGTCATTGATCTCAGTCTATAAGGGTCTTTCTTTATTTTTCTTTTTTGCTAAAATGCATTATTTCTGTGTGACAGACACAATAATCACCTTTGTCACTTTTGTGACCAGTCATGCATCGAAAACAATCTGCCATCTGTGTGAAATTGGTGGTAATACTGTTGGTGCAACTGCTAGACACAACCTTGGCGTTTTGCATTTTGTAAAAACCAGATTGCTTTTTTTGTCAGTCTCATCCTTCCAAATTAACTTTCCTTCTTGTTTCTGGAAACTACTTACAGTAATGTTGCTGGATCATCACCGATTCCTGTGATTGCCTGATTGTGTGATGTACATGGAACTTTTGTGTCTCATTCCTTGTTTGAATTGTGTTGTGATGCTCTTTTGATCTAAAGGTTTTCACTACGGTTTTCCTGCAGCTAATCAATCAATTGACACTTATTTTTTTTATTATACATTAGAATGGAAAAAAAAGGAAAAATGGCTAGTAGGGCTTATAAGCTGACAGGCTTTAGAGCCTGGAAATCATGGTATTTTGAGCCAGGAGGCAAACCACATGATGGTGTAGTTGCTGCACTGAGGATTAGCACTCTCCTGTAAACAATCCCTAGGACTTCCTGTAAACAATCCCTAGGACCTGCACCATGGGTCAGAAATTGCAAGAAGATAGAGGATTCGTTTCACCAAAGGACAGACTTTATTATTTGGATCTGGTTTGTTCCTAAAGTATCAGTCAGAAATTGCAAGAAGATAGAGGATTCGTTTCACCAAAGGACAGACTTTATTATTTGGATCTGGTTTGTTCCTAAAGTATCAGCTGCCAAAACGTGGTATTAGATGTAAATACGTACGTATGTGCAATTCTTGTTGCATGTTTGTGACATTGTTATTTTTTCATGTTTTGAAATGTCAGTGCGTTTACAAAGATCGTCAGTACGTGTGTTCTCCCGGTCTCCCGTTGATAGTGTTGATCTCCCGTTCTCAATTTTTCGCTTTCTCCCGGTCTTCGCTGACAGAAGGAAAAAAAAAAAAAACGCCGTCTCGAAGTTGTAGCAGGGGTACCGTCCCTACAGACTGGCCGCCCGCTTATGCAACGGCACTAGGCTAAACGCGTGACTGATAAGTACAGCCCCCGCGGGCAGCGCACTTAACTGAACAAGGCCTTTTCGATTTTGAAGCTGGGGTACAGTATCCAACATACTTGCCGCCCGCTTAAGCAGGGCACTATACTCAGTAGTATAGACTGAACACGCACTCGCGCCGGGCAGCGCTGTAACTGAACAAGGCCGTTTCTGCTAATTAATGCTAGGCCTAAAAAGGCGCGAAAGTTTTCTTTGTCTTAAGGGGCCCAGTTTGCTGTTCACGCTGTTCATCATGGAAGCGAAGAATGTGCGGATTCACGAAACCGATAGTGAAAATGATCAAAACTGCCGCAGATGCGTCCAAACCAGCCAAAAAGAAGAAGTACATGCAGAAATTCAAGCCATCCTATTCAAAGGACTTCATTGGCATAGCTTCATCTCCAAGGGGCAGCGATTTTGCATTTTGCCGCAAGTGCAACCTTCACTTCAAAATAGGCCATGGCGGTCAGAATGACATCAAACGGCACATGGAAACCGAAGCTCACCAAGCAAATGCATTGTGTTCCGATGGGAGAGCGCATCACTCGATTTTTCAAGGCAGCCACTCCAGCTGAGACCGAGAAGAAGAACACGCTGGAGTTGGATGTAATTCGAGCTGAGGCAACCTGGTGCCGTGTGATCGCCGAGTGCAACGTGCCGCTGGCACTTCTCCTTTTCCCCGAACCCTGATTCCACTCTGTCGTGCACACGTGATCCAAAGGACAAGAATATTTTCTTCACCTCCCCTCTCTCTCTCTCTCTCTCTCTCTCTCTCTCTCTCAACCATCGCTGACCCTCCTACTGCCTGCCTCCTCCTTTTTGGCAATAGAAGGCAGAAAGAAATACTTAAAGTCCTGATTTTTCTTCAAAGCAAAAAAACAACAAAAAAGTACAGTCTGTTCATAAGGTTAGTGGAGTGCACCGGAGAGAGGGACAAAAATACAAGCGGGCAGCCTTGACTCCATTCTGCTCGTTGGCTTTCCTGTTGCGCTGCCTATTAGAGAGAGAGTTAACACATCTGAAATAAGCTTCCGTGTAAGCAGCTTCCAATGGGAAGTTCTGCGAGGTGGGAGCTGGAACGTGGCCAAGAAAAGAGATGATGTGGAGAAGACAGATTTTGGACGCAAGTCCATGAGGTGTTTAAAGCAAACCGTGTTAGGGACTTGCATTGAGCTGCTTGAGTTTGTTTTGATTTGTGGCTAAAAGTGCTGTTGACGAAACATCCACTTCACCGGAAATAGAGAGCTGTATGTGGTCTCGTGTGCTTACAATAGCGTGAGTGTAGAAGTGTGTGTGTGTGTGTGTGTGTGTGTGTGTGTGTGTGTGGTGTCTGTCTGTCTGTGAGCGTGTGTGAGCAAGCGCAGGTGTGTGTGTGTGTGTGTGTGTGTGTGTGTGTGTGTGTGTGTGTGATGTCTTTGTCTCTGATACATACATCAGAATGAGAGAGAGACAGACAGACAGAGAGGGAATAAGGGAGAGAGAGAGAGAGAGAGAGAGAGAGGAGATTGTTTAGATGTGTGTGTGTGTGTGTGTGTGTGTGTGTGCGCGCACGCGCGCACATGTGTGTGTATGTTTGTGTGCACGTGCGCGCGTGTGTGTGCGTGCGTGTATGTATGGATGTGCATGTTTGTGTGTGTGTGTGTGTGCGCGCGCGCGAGGCCGCGCGCGCGTGCGTGTGTACGCGTGTGTGTGTGTGTGTGTTGTGTGTGTGTGTGTGTGTGTGTGTGTGTGTTTTGACTCTCTGTGTGTGGTGTGTGTGTGTGTGTGTGCGTGCGCGCGCGCGCGCGCGCGCGCGCGTGTGTGGTGTGTGTGTGTGGTGTGTGTTTGACTCTGTGGTGTGTGTGTGTGTGTGTGTGTGTGTGTGTACGTGGACGGATGAGAAAGTAGGCAGAACCCCGTTG